>VZSE01014922.1:7427745-7507094 GCA_013398275.1 Promerops cafer
TTTTTTTTTTTTTTTTTTTTTTTTTTCCCAAAATGCAACACAATGCAAGAGTATTCCAGTACCAGCTGATTCCTTTAGCTTTATCTCTGAGAGATGGCACTGATAGCTCTCTGCTCTGACATCCTGCAGTAGTATCTCAGCATCTCCTCTCTTGTCAGCTTCCTAATTGGCTGCTGTTAATCAGACTGAAGAGCACAGGCAGTTGTACTGGCAATTACATCCAAATAACAATATAAGTGCTGGTAGTGACAGAAGAAATAGCCATATTAAAATATTTTATATATATCTAGTGGGTCTGATGCCCAGTTAGAACAAGACACAAGTGCAGGGAGATGTATGTGTGTATTTCTCCTAAATTTGTACTCTGGATATGATGTGAATGAATGTGGCTTTGCACGTCAGAAAGCAGCTGTGGTAAAGTCCAGTCAGCTCCTCAGTGGGAACATCCAGGGGAAAATGTGGAGCCTACACATACTCCAGAGACCAGCACAGCATCATACTCTGCTGTTCAGGGAAGGGCAGGAATGTAAAGAATTTCCAGATACAGGTATCTGATTGAGAGCCTTCAATTAACTTCAACTGGAAAGAGCAATAAACGTAGGTCACTTGGTCATCTGCTCTGCATTCATCTGTGGATTGTCTGGATGTGGAGAAAACTCAGGAATTATCCACAGTGTTGTTGTTTTACAGTCTTCCTGTGCAAGGCTCTCCTTGCACTACAGTCTGCTGCACAGGGATGGAAAACTAGGAGGAGTGGTTAGTAGTCAACTCTGGCCACTTGTATCATGTCTGAGTAGCTGTGCAGGGAGAAAATGGGCTTATGATGCTGGCCAGAGAAAATGGTCAGTCAGACCTGCAAACCTCTGCTCCTTTACTTGCCTGAGTGCTCTTGGCACCATATCATGAATGGCAGCTGCTGAATCCAGCCACATGTGACACATTTGTAGCTGACTAGAGTTTGCTTAATATTATCTGACAAATTAGGCTTCTACTGGGAAATGTCTTAATATCCATTTATTACCGAAAGCCTCTCAGGTGCATGATAATATTTCAGGAGTTAAAGAAAGGCTAGTGGGAGATATGGGCTGCAGGATAGTCTTGCCATGACAAATCATTAGTCCAGTACATGTTCTTTAGGGGTGTAGGTGGTTGGGACTCAGATTTCAAACCATAGCTACTCTGAATTTGGTCTTTCTGCCTTTTTACTTAAAATTGTTTCCCTTTGTGTAAAACCCCTATTTATTAGATTAAGGATTTTAAACAGGGTTTTCCTTATTCCTGGTTGTACTAGAGCCCCTGGATTATAGAGACAATTCACTACTAAGACACGTTACTTCCTTTTCTCCTCTGTGCCAGCTCTTTGTATCTCCTCTGTGCTTGAGAATCCCACTGTTCCATGAGAGGAGATCAACACAAAGCTAGAAACCTGTTTTAATTATTGCAATTGTATTATTGCAATTATTAATTGAATGAATTCTTACACTTTCATCAGAGAAGATTGAACCAAGCTCATCCAGAAGTGTTCTGTAATGTGTAAAAATGGTATTAAAATTC
Organism: Promerops cafer; assembly: GCA_013398275.1. NCBI lineage: Eukaryota > Metazoa > Chordata > Aves > Passeriformes > Nectariniidae > Promerops > Promerops cafer. The sequence continues at coordinate 7,429,300 of VZSE01014922.1, forward strand.
TTGTTTCTGCTCATAGTCATGTCTGAGGGTGGTTCCTTGGGACTTATATATAGTACCCTTAAAAAGTCTTTATTTCATCTGAACTAAAAGTTTGGAGAGAGGAAAAGATAAGAAATTAAAATTACTAATATTTTTCCAGAAAGCTTATTCCCTCCATGATGTACAAAAAACATCTTGAGAAACTCACAAAGAAATTTACACTTGTAAACAGAGAAAAATGAAAACAAACCCAGTTTTATCATCTGAATGCAGTAGTGCCTCAGATGCCAGGATTAGGAGATTTCTGTTTCAGAAACTGCAGGAACATTAGTCTGTGGATTATAGCTAAAATACTTTGTGGAATAGTGAGCCAGACAGAATGTGTATGAATAGCTTTTCACTGCCTTGCTCCAAAGTCTTGAGTATTACAAAAGCCACAATGTGACTCCAATACAAATGTTTCTATTTAGCAACTCTTATTGAGGGATCATAAGAAAAACTCTGCTGTGCTCCTGGCAGTGTCTGATTCAAGCTTATGTTGTCATTCATTTGTTAAATGCAATCTGAGGTATTTACTGCAACCGTTGCATGTGAGAAAGTGAAGAGATCACTTCTCTTGGCAGCATCAAAAATGCATTTTCCCCCTGTAATTCCTATAACCAATGGAGCGGCAACATAAAGAGTGGGATTTGGAAACAATGATTCTCAGAATAAATCTTAAACATGTACATTTTACTCATATCTCATACCTAATCTAATTCTATCATCTGGATGGACTGTCATGTACATTCTGAAACCACACAGCATTGAGGCTTCTGTTATTGTATAGATGTATCTGTGATGACTGATGATTTTCACCTTGTAGAGGATTTTTAAGTTTAAACACAGGCAAGGTAGTAGCAGTTGTCTTGTGCAACAGTGAAGATGAAAGTATATGCCATTACATTCTGCAAAGTGGAACAAATTCTGATATTTGAGTACTGGGAACTGAGATGAGAAAACAGCAGAAATATGTCTGAGGTGGTGAGCTCTGGTTAGCTTTTGATTTGGAGAACAGAATAAAATCAGCATTGTCTCCAGAGGTAACTCCTGTACAAATTCCAACTGTATTGAGATGGGTTAAAAAAATACCAAAATTTCTTTAGGTTTTGTCTTATTAAAAATTTATAATATCAATTATGACATTAAAAATATTTTCAAGTATCACAAAGCTTGTTTTATTAAAAACTTTTTCCTGTTCTGCAAACTAGACATCAAAAGTTGATGAGATTTCCTGCAGTATTTCAGTTGTCCTGGAATTAAATTTTTTTGGCAAAGACGAAGCTTAAAATTGATGTAACGCCACAGGTATACATTCCTCTAATAGTCAGTATTTATCTGTGACTTGATCCCTGAAGTTGCTGCCCTAATTTTTTTGTTCTTGTTTGTTTTGAAATAGTTTTAGAAAATGTGAGTTCTAGAATAAGCTTCCTAATATTTTGCACCCTAAAGTACATCAGTAAGAAGACAGAATCATTAAACTACATGATTTTACCTGGGCCACTATATTCCTTTTTTATGCAATCCTCTTTCAGTAGCTGCAAGTTTATGTTGCTAGCATGTTTATGTTTTGTGTATGTTGCAAGCAGCTATGTTGTAAACTATTTTTGTGAGGATGACTTAAAGCATTTCTGAAATGTGCTCTGTTGCTGCTCCAGATCGCTTTCTAGATTTGCAATGAAAATGTTAAAAGGACTTTCAAGCTTCCTGTGACTCCTCTCACAACTTCAGTTTATTTGACCAAGTCTCTTCTACTTGACACTCTTAGTTTCATACAGCTGGTTATTTATTTATTTTCAAAGCAGGTACGAATAAATTCTTATTGCTTTTTTACTATGCAATTTTTTAAACATATTTTTTCCACTGAAAACTCAAAATCCTCTGAGGAGGGTGCAGATTATGGCAATGTGTACATAACATTTCCTTTTCCCCCTCTTATGAAGCTGATACCGCCTTAACCACTCTGAGAAGCTGAGGGAAACCTTTGCTTCACTTAACTACAGCTGTCCCAACATGCAGGTGTATTATATCATTATATTATTAGTTCCACATGAACCACTGAGAGGATGTAAATCTGCTGTATGAATATCAAATGGGCTTCAGCTGAAACTTATGTTTATGCAGAATAAATGGCTTGTATTTACAGACGCATCTCATGCAATTATGTGTGTCAGGCTGGTGAAATGTGGCTGATGTTGGAAGTCTTGGTGACGTAACCAAGATGAGGTCAGTAAAAATGCATGCAGTTTGTATGCAACCAGAGGCCTCCTACACAAGTGCAAACAGGTGGGAGTTATTTTTATTATAGTTTTGATCAGCTTTGGATGGAGTAAACATTCTAGATTTTAAATAACTTGTTGATCTATGTGCTTGTTATGAGCTTGACTGTGATTATTGCTGGTTGTTTTAGTGGAACAGCTACATAAATTAAATAAGTAAATACTCTGGGGTAGGATTTATTGGTGTGTGTATGCCTTTTGAGAACACAGGCATCTACAACTGAGCAGCTCACCTCAGTCTCTCTTTGTAGCTAGAGCAGAGTGTGCGTCAGCCAGTGAAGTACTGTGTTTTAGCCAAAAGATGTAATTTCCATTCAGTAAGAAGTATTTCTTCCCGAGACCATTGGCTCTGCTGGTTTGGTCTCCACTGGCTACAGGAGGCACCCAGACATCTCATACAGATGATTACACGAGGGGGACCTTGGATGGCTGAATCTAGTTTGAGGCCAATTTTATTTGTTGCATAGTATTTAAGCCAGCTCACTGTGAGTTTAAGTAGCTATGGATGAATTTGGCTACTCACTTTGACCTCACTAAGAGACTTAATACTTGAAAACAAAAATATTTCAAGGGGTCAGAGGAAACCAGGGGTAAGACAGTGAGTTGTATTCAATGAAGAAGAGTGGGGGTCCATTTCATTGACACAAGCAGGGACAGTGTCTGGTTTTGGTGCTGATAGTAGGCTGGCATGTCATATGGATGTGAGTTTATGGATTGATGACCCTGATTTAGCTGTTTTGAAATAAGTGACCTTCACTTCGATGGCTACAGACAACCAGGAATGACTACTGATACTACCTGATCTCTTGCTGGTGTTGGTGTGCACAAGGGTTTTTCTCTTAAAAATGGCAATTATGATGGAAACTGTTTTTGTGGCTTTTGTGGATTCTGAGATGCTGAATTATTTCGATAGATACTTAGCTGGCTGTTGTTCTCAGTTGAAACCATGGCAGAGGGAGAGAATTCTATTTAAAGAGCAGAGTCGGCTCCAGATTCCCTTCTTTTTGTTGACTAATCAGTGCCAAACCACAGAGCAGAGCGTGAGATTGAGACCATTCCTTGCCTAACTCACTTCCTAACCATGAGTGAAGGAAAAAAGTTGAATATATCCTTGGTGAGAAAGACGTAGAGGGTTTTGGTGGTTTTCCTATGGATCTGTAATACAGGTGTGTTTTTTGTGAGTTAAGCAACTCTTAAACAAAGAGTGAGGAACCTACTTAATAATCAGTGCTTATTGTGAAAGAAATGGCAGAGGGGAAAAGAAAACTATGCACGAATAAATGTAACTTCAGCATTGGATTCAGAGTATTAAGTACCTGGGTTATGGAGGCAGACTCAGATTGACCAGGGAAGGTACTCTTGAATGTGACAGAACCAAGGCCTGACTGCTTGTCTTGGAGGCTGGTGAGATGCAAGGGTTGATGCCCATTATTTTTTTCAAACTCTCAGCCTTCTACTGGTGCAGCATGGGTCAGCTATATCAACCTTTAGCTCATAAGAGAGTTCTCCTCTCTTTCAGAGCATGACTGTGTGTTTCCATCTGGCTTCACGCAGCTGCTTCTCTCTGTACTGAAATGCACAGAAAATTCTAAACAGGAGATGTGAGCCTGGTTCTGCCACCTCTGCCTGCCCTGCAAGGTGGTTGGGTCAGCCTGCCCAAGAGTTACATTACACTGGGCCTAGCACATCAGAGTGGCAGAGGGATTGTTAAGGGTTGCATCTCTTCTCTCTGATCTGCTCCTGAGTAGATATTACTGACATGTTATAGACTAACCCAAGATGATCTGTCAGTGTTGCCATATTTATAACCATAAGGTGGATACTGCCTTCGTGTGGGGAAACATCAGTGCACCACTTCAGACTAAGCTGATCTCGGTGCAGTTACCTGGTCTGAGCTCCTTTCACTGAAAGAGATTTTCCCTAAGCACAGGTGAAGCTGTAATTGAGTCCCCACGACCCTCTCTACAGAAGCTATCCTGGGTTTGGATGTAGCCTCAAGCTGCTGCCTAGACTGTTTAACCTAAACAAGACCCATCAGATGGGCACTGTGTTCAGAAACCTGGTGAGCATTCGAAACTGAAATCTGGGAGTGAAAGGCTTTGTTCCAGGAAGATCTAGTCCTTCACTGTTGTTCACACTCACACCAAGGATGAGATGGTGGTTTATTCATCTGAGAAACAAGCCCTGTGCTTCTCTTCACTCTTCTGAATTTTTTTCCCCTTGTTTTCATAGTTTCCTTGCTTGAAATAATGAACTGAAGTAGGTTTCTCAGTGTATGGTTTATCTGGTTATTAATGATGTGGAGCAATTCAGGACCCTTAGGACTTCCATGTTGTTGCTTTAATAAACATTTTTCAAGATGATGAAGCCACTGGCACATTTTCTATGCTTTTATGGTACAACGGTCTTAAAGTAGCATGGTGCATTTTATTTATTAGCCAGCCTATTAATCACACAGGTATCAGTTGGCTTCAGGGAAATTTTTAATTAGTGATATTTAAGGTTGAGAGAAAGTGCTTCTGTGACAGACAATGAGAGCAAGCAGAAGCAGGGGCAGGCTATCTTTGTGACTCTGTGATTAATACAGGATTTAAATAAAATATTCATGAAAGGAAATTGAAGTTATAGCCAAATCCAAATGTTGAACCTCCTTTAAACCTCAAATATAAATTCCTTGGAGATTCATTCTTTGTATTCATTAGTGGAGAGTGAATCTGATGAACATGAGAGAAAAGGGAATTTGTTCCCTAATGTAATAATTTAGCAATATTTTAAAATGTTTTTACTAAATCTTCTTGAACCACAATTTAATGACATTTTTAAAATCTACATCCTTATTTGAAATGGCTCACAAGTCCCTGAAACAGGTACAAAGGAGATATTAGGAGTGGAACTTGGGACATCCCTGACAGAACACTGATGTGTGTGAGACAGAAAGGAAAGATTGTGTGGACGGCAACTACATCCTTCTGGCAGTGTTGGTTTAGTGGTTGCTAACACTTAAAGCCTACACTGTCACATGAAAAATGAATGGTACTGGCTGTGCAAACATCTCCCTTGTTAGATAATTAATCAGGTGTACTTTGTTTTGATATAGCACCTCTCCAGCATGCTCACAGCCATCTCTTGAAATTGCCCTGTAAAATGGATTGTTAAAGAAGGCAAAAAAAAAAAAAAAAAAAAAAAACCAAACCCTGAAGGAAATATTGCATGTGTCTCTGTCTGCACAACTGGCAAAACGGAGCAGTAAATTCTTCTACGTGAACAAAGCAAATTTTTTAGTCTTGGCTGCCCACATTTAGCAATTTAAATATGTAGGGAAATTAAATTTTCTAAGTTGTTGAGCTCCTTCAGCTCCATTTCTCTGTTCTCCTTACTCTTCTTCTATGCAGCATCTGTTCTCCAAAAACACAGAGCACAGGAAAGTCCTTTTGCCTTCAGGTGCTACAGACTTCATAGGTCTTTGGTCTGGATCCCTGCTCCGGCAAGGAAAGGTGAAAATTGATGGCTTATTAATTGAGCTTGTTGGAAAGGAAGGAACATGAGTGGTGCTGACAAAACATGAGTGATGCTGCTCCTGACTAGAGGCAGAAAGAGATCAGGAGTCCCCAAGGCTGCCAAGAGCAGGTACGAGACAAAGGGGAAGCAACAGCTGAGAAAGCAGCATCAGGGTCCTGCCTGCAATGGCTCTGGGACCAAGAAAAAGAATTGACTCACATCCCTTTTCTGCTGGCTTTTAGGGGAACAGAAAAAGCTACTGGTGTTACACTGGTGGTCTTGTTGGGAAACCGTGGTCCATACTCTTGACAGCTTTCTCAAATTTGAGACAACGTGTGTAAGATTTATGTATGAGAAAAAAAGTCTGAGATTTTTCTGTGTTCTCATCAGGAGACATCTAGGCAGGTGGAGGGAACTCAGAGAGGCTTATAAATCACTTAAACTCCTTCAAGAATAGGCCAAATAGTTTGCACACACAGAATCACACTAAGGCAACTCAGGGCTCTGGGTAAGTCCGCAGCTGGCTCCTTGTTCAAGCCCAAATGTTTCTTATGCACTCTACTTTGCCTTGTGTGAAAGTGGGTCTAATTGTCTTCCCTTAACCACTGAGACACTTTTTCCATTCTACTTTGACTGCAGAGGTTAAGGCTTCCTTTAGTGATAAAAGATTTCAGCCTTTACCTTCCCTTTGCCTTCTTATGTGCACACACATAGAAACACAAAGTGCTTTTGTATTATTGTTGCTCACAAGATCAACAGGTTGCAGAATTAAAAGCAGATGTTCACACCTCCCAGGAGCATAATTTTAGATGCCTCCTGATCTTTGCAGGCATAATTTTTTCAATTACAGCTTCATTAATTTTCTTTGTGTCTATAATGGCTACAAATAAATGATGGAGAGGTTTTCATTAGGCAAAAAAAAGTCTGAGATTCTGAATTTATTGCTTGACACCAGGAGTCAGGTTTGATGTGCTCTGGCTTTATTCCAATTGCCTTTGAATAGGATGAGCATGGGGTGTACTGTTTTCCAAGAGGACAGACCTTCTTTATGACCAAAAAATACACTGCATTTTCCCAAAGCCTTGTGGACTATTTCTAATTGTCTTAGTTCTCTTGGAAAAATAAGACTAGCATGTGGGTATCCTCTTTCAAATCTCTTTACCTATGCCATGGAATAAGCTGTTAAATTTGGTAAGAAGCCCATCTGAAATGGCATGTCTATCACTGTAGAGTTCTAATTAACAGTAAGGTCTATTAGCTTAAGTTACCTTAGAATTTTAATAAGGGCAAAGCTATTCATGGGGCTATATGCCACCTATGCCTCGAGTAGCTTTAAAAATGAGTTTTCCAGCCAAACCAGAAGCAAAATCCATCACTCTTCCATGTGGAACTTAAGCTTTACCCATTCTTGTTATTAAATTATTGTTACCAAGAATACAAGTTAGTTAGGGATTTTTCATCATTCATGAGGTAGGCAGTTGGGAAGAAGATACCATTGGAAGAGAAGCAAGACCCAAGCCGGTATCTCAGGGACAAATGAGAGTGTTTGTAAGTTGCTGATAGCTCTTTTGTCCCCTTGAAGAGCAGTCCCCTTTCTTTGCACCCTCTGAAGTTCAGATTATGTGAAATTCAGAATTCACTTTCTCCTCCATTGTAAAAAATGCGTCACATTGAAACATATTTCCCCTGCTCTAATTTATCACAGGCCATTTGGCAATCCATTTTTCCAGGCCATGCTGTGCAGGTGTATGATTGTATTTGAAATTCCTGCACCCATTAATCACTGCTCTGTGACCTGCTTTACTCCATACCTACTAAGCTCCCTTCATCACTTCTGGTCTGCCAGGGCTCTGTAAACTGTTTACTTTTCTGGTGCAGCATTTGCTCAGCATTTTGGCAAGCTCCAACAAAATGTTCCCAATTGTTCCCAACTGACTTTTGGCCAGCAAAGGCAATAGACTTTTTTACACAGAATTTGATGCCCACATGTTTTCCCTTGTTCGCTGTTTCAGGCAGCTCTTTTAATGCTGTTATCACCTGGTCTCACCTTGCCTCTGTTGTGACTGTAGAATGGAAACAACTGTCACACAGGCCTGAACATGGTTTCCAGCTCCTGCCTCTTTGGTTCTTTTTTTGTTTCCTACCATATATCTTTTGGTTCTCAGGAGGCTCATTTAACTCTTGTACTGCTTTCAGTCAGACAGAAGACAAGGTTGCTCTCGTGGAACAATGAGAAAAAAAAAAATGGTGCCGTTCAGAGATGCAAAAGCCAGCAAAATAATTAGAATTTCCACTACATTTTTTTTGAAACAATGAAATAGAACCGATGCTTTAAATATTTTCGCTACAATAGGCACACAACCTTGTGCAAGGTTATGCTACAAATACACTGAATAGGAATATCTGGAAATATCTACATATCTAGAAATGCCTAAAGACCAGCCCATCTGTCTGTTTCATGTTCTGATCTATATTTAGCTCACTGTTACCCTTTTGTATTTGTGTGTTGTATAATTTTGGCTCTTCTGCTTTGAATCTTAGCCAAAATAAGCCCAGGGAAAAAAAATAAAAAAACTTGAAACCCAAGCGCCATTGTGCAAATATTCCAGAACGTTAAACAAGGCTTATTCCTATTCAGGAGAAAAGGGCTTCAAGAGTTTTATTATGGATAGCGTGTTTATTATTGTTATTCTGTGCTGGTTGCTCATCTATCCTGCTGGAGCATAAAACACACTTTGCACTCTGTATGCTGATAGATATCTCAACGCTTCATCTTCAGGCAGAAGAATATATTTAGGTCACTTGAGGACAGAGTGTGGGTGGTGCTTGACAGTTTTTATAAACAAATCAAAATACCTCTACTCTCCCCAGTGCCTAGTTAGCTGTATGCTTTCCAAGTTCTCAGTGCTGAAAGTGTGGAAAGTTAAATCCTCTCCCAGCAAAGAAAGAAAGGTGAGTGTAAGTTTGATGTATTTCATCTGACTTCTGACTTCCTAATGGTCTAGCTCTTAAAATTCCCTCACACTTACTCTATTACTGCACAGGGAAGTGCAAAATAAACATGACTTCTATCTTGAGAAGACAGCAGATAATTTGTGAGACCACAGATGACAGAGATGTTTCCAGCCTGCTTCTGCCTACACCCTTTCTTGAAGCCTTGATATTTAAATTGCACTCATTTATGCTCCCTTGTGCAGTGATGGAGTAGGTGTCAGCAGGCCTACAGGAGATTGACTGGTGATACAAAGGTAAAAGGCAGAAGAAGGGAATGTAATTTTCTCCACCTTCACACCAGTTGTGAATTTGGCACCTGACAAGTTTGTCAAATGCTCTTGCTAGCTTATCCCATTGAAAGCCACATAAGGTATCACTCTTGGAGAGAATTTCTGTCCAGCTGTGTCTGAGTGGGAGTATTGCTGTCGACCACAATGTCCTTTATATTTTCTGTATCTCATGGACCTACCTGATTAGAAGATGCCAGTATAATGGGCATTTACTTCTTTTCTTCTACTTTTACTTCTTTACCTTTCCACTGTTGGGCAGGCTTCTTCATATGTCCTAGTGATAGGTACATTTCACTACTCTGATATTTTTTAGTGGTTGCAACTTCCTAACTCACTTAACTATTTCAGCAGTAGTCTTGAAGATGTGTTCATTGCACATTTGTAAAATCGCATGCCAGTAACTGCAGATATACAATAAAATTTTATAGCTGGTCTCAGTGCTACTAATGAAGAACTTGCCTTATTTGATTGCCTAAATATTTTAAGTACTTAGTTGAATAACATCTTTTTGCCTATAAAATTGGATTTAATGATAGAAAATTAAGGCCAGAAGAGGTATTTGGGGAAATTTTTTTGTGATTAATTTTTTTTTAGTGATTTATAAAGAATGATTTTAAAGGACAAGAAAACAAGAAGATTAACACTTAAATCCATTTTCTGTATGAAAGAGCCATCACGATTTAAAAAACTTGTTAGATGTGGCCTCAGGAGTAGTAGCAGGAGCTCCCATGATAATTCTTTTCCCAGAGGCAGCATGAGCTTTAGAGTCCAATTTATTCACTGATGTAAGAAATGACCCATGATCATGAGTCAGTCAAGAGGGAGAGCTGTTAAAGCACCACTAGCATTTCCTCCACCTCAGAAACAGCACAGCTACTCTCAAGCCTCCATTTCCCCCACAGAAAAGTCCTACTTTCTTAAGTAAAATGAGAATTTCTTCATATTTTCAGACATTTTGTTTCTTCCCTGCCCGCCCTTCCCGTTCTGAAACCATTTGTCCCACCAGTACAGCCCAGTTCACCTTAGCAGGTCCACCAGCCATCTGTGGGCTCCTGCAGCTTCAACTGCAAATGAGTGTGACTGCAGCAATTAAATCAGAAAGTTTCTGATCTCTCTGAAGACAAGGAGGGAAATTTTACTTTCTATTCATGGCAGGAATAGTAAGCTGTTAGAGAGAAGAGACACAAATGTCTGATATCCCTCCTGTCTAGGATGGCTCTCATTGAGACTATATTGTTGAAGTAACTCAGGACAATTCCCCTGAGATCTTATTCATGTCAGAGAGAACTGCAAGTCCGGACTGCATTTGAGGAGAAAAGAAGTCCTGGGATCTCCCAGTGTCTAGGCAGTTCTCCTGCCTTGAGGAGTTCCTAAGAGAAAATTTACCTTTTTTGTCCTTCAGAGATTTTCCCTCTCAGGAAGCTAACTGTGTGTACTGCTGGAAAGGAGAGTAATGCTATGAAAAGCTTTGAAAGCAGGGAAAGAAAAATGTCATTGAGTCCAGTGTTACTGGGAGGCAGTGGAGAAAGTTCAGTATTTTTATGTGTACACAGAGGCTGGAGATAGAGCCATCCCCCCAGCATCTTTTCATGCTGACTTCAGTGGCAATTTTTTTGTTCAAAGCCTTCAGGGTTTGAATCTTGTTTAACACCTCTCTGTTGAGAAATTCTGCTGCTCAACAGTCAATGCCTAGTCAACAAATTGTGCCTGTGATTTTGCAGAAGGATAACATTGTAGATAAGACACACCTACTGGGCACTTTCAAGTTATAATATTGTGTTAGTCATTGCTTTTATGTATGTTTATACACAATATCTGCCCAAAGGTACACATTGATTTCCAACCATCGAGAACACATTTAAAATTGGCTGAGTGCTTAACCTTTGTTCACTGAAAATATATTTTAATTTTTTTTGCTATTAAGAATTATGAGCTCAGAAGAGTTTGGTATGGCTATTATCATCATCATGATTATTGACTTAAACTAAAATTCTTCTAGAGATTTTATTCCTTTTGTAAAGTTGAGTTATACTTGTAATTTACCTTCTGTTTTTAATAGGTGTATTTTATTCACATGTATTGATTTAAGTGGATTCAACTGTATTTCAGGTAAAGATTTTCTGACAACTAAAACCAAAAATCTAATGTAGTGTTACTTCACTTGTAACTAATAATTTTGTGAAATTTAATATTAAAAAAAAAAGAATAAAAAGGAAATTACAGACTGAGATTCACTTTGCAGGATTAAATGCTTAAATCCAGGAGCACAATTCTGACAGCCTTTTTCCAGTAGGACCTAACCTCTGAAACACCTAAAATCAATCAGTGTTTCCATTTTCTTTTCCTCTTAGAATCTAAGTTCACTGGCAGCCTCATGGGCTGAACAGTGGAGTTTCCTATTTCTTCCTGAACTCAGCTGTCAATTCAGAGTTGTGAAGACTGAAACCCAGACTCCTTCCGAATCGCTGGAGATGAGGAGCCCATCAGGGGCTCCTCTGACAGCTGTCACCCACCCGTAGCCACAGTGTGAAGCCCAGCAGCTGTTGTGCCCCTTTGAGAAGAACAGAGGGGATGGAGGGGCAGGGGTGCTGTTGTCCTCTGCCCTTTGCCTATTCTCCTCATGGGAAATCCATCCAGGTTGTGGCAGATGGTGTGGGCATGATCACCTTGCCAGGGCTCAAATTGGTTGTATTGACTTGCCAGGGGAGTACTGGAATAAGGCCATTTTGTATCCCTCCTGTTAGAGCTCTGCAAAAAAAGGATGAGGCTACAGAAGGGGAACCTGTTGGTGAAGGAGCCCTGAGTTTTTATCCCTCATTTTCCCAAGCTCATTAATTTGATAAGTGGCATTGGAATTATAGCCCAGGTCATAGTCCAGTGCCCAGTTGTAAGACTGCCTGTCTGGGATATAGGCTCAATTTTTAAATCCTTCCTCTGCTCAGTTTGAACTATCTGAAGTTTGCTGCACCTGTCCTAACCACCAGGATAAATGGACATTTCTCATTCAGCTTTGGAAGAGAAAGCTTCATTCATGTTACGTAAAACTGAGCAGATTCAGTGACTATGGTAGTAAGAAAATAATCTCAGTAAATATGTAAACATGAAAGGCAGCTTCAAATTTGTATCACTTGACCCAAAAGGACTGATGCCTAGGAAAGGTGAAAGCCATACTTCATAGTGTTATCACAGAACCCCAGAATGGGTGGGTTGGGAGAGATCTTAAAGGTCATCCAGTTCCAACCCCCCTGCCATGGGCAGGGACACCTTCCACTAGACCAGCTTTCTCAGGGCCTCATCCAACCTGGCCCTGGACACCTCCAGGGGTGGGACAGCCACAGCTTCTCTGGGCAACCTGCTATGGGACAGCACTGGCTGCTGGGAGTGATGCCTTAGCTCTTGGCAGGGAATGAGTTTGATTACAAATCCAGGCCTTAGTCTTCAAGGTTTTTTGGTTCTTGTTCATTCAGAAATTACCTACCATTTATTTATAACTGCCTATCTGAAGGCAGAAGCCAGAGCGTATTTCACTTGGAATGATCCCATAGAGTTTAATTAGTGAGATTTATTTAGTAGACAAAAAGACTTTTCAGACTACCAACTGCCTTCAGTGGTGCTGAGGTCATCTTCACCTGAAAATCTCTGACATGCAGGTGGAGCAGACTGTTTCTGTTCTTGTTTCACTAGACCAAGCTTTCTTTGCAGTCAGGCATGAAGTCACTGGTAGTGTTAAGAGAACGTCTTACCTGATTCCTGGTCCTGATATTTGTCTTTCCTTTTCCACTTCATACTCATATTCTCTAGGCCTCTATAACTCTCAAATGCAGATTGTATCAATTTTATTGTGCCACCAGGTGAAAGAAATCTAGAGTGTAAAAGAAATTTACAATGATTTACAACCATGATAGTAAAAGGCAATCAATTATGTCCTTCTTCAAACAGCTCTGCCCATGTTCAGATATGGATTGTTGATGTATATCAGGAACTGTGTGGCACCATGAAGGAATGCTGTGGTTCATGCCCCACGCCTGCACCCAGGATTGATTCAAATGCCTATTATCATGTTTCAGATTGTGGTGGGAGTAAACACAAGGAAGATGTGCTGTGTCTAAGAGCCTCCCATGTCAAAATACACAACAACTTTGATTGAGGTGTACTGACTCATGGGCATACAGGAAACATGTGAGATTTGTCAACCAGGGTTACAGCGGTAAAACTATTTACACTCCCAAAATGTTCAGAGTGGTAGTGTGTTTATGTGAAGAATCATGTTAATGGAACTATTAGAAAATCAATACCAGGATTTGGAGCAGATGCTATTTAATTTTTTTTTTTCTGGTTATACACCATAGCACATTTTTTTATCCTGCATACTTACACAAGTCCATATTGTGTCAAGCTCATTGCAATAATTACAATGATGCTGGTGCCTACAGACAGCATCATGCATTCACTTCTAGTCTTTGTAGGCATATACCCTGATCTCTGATAATTCTGTTCATCTTCAGCATATTTTAATGTACCAGACCAAATTTTGCTAATCTCCTTTTAACAGAAATTAGAATTGGGAAGTAGTTAAGGTAATGACTGAAGTTGGTTGAATTTCTTTTCCTACATCAGAAACCCTGAGTTTTTTACCATATGCTAAAGGAGATAATTAATGATTTTTGTTGTGATCTGTATATTTCCATTGAAGCTTTTAATATCTCAACTGCTAAGCACTCTTACACTCTTTTGTCTCTGGCAGCCCAAATCTGTGTGGGGTTGGGAGCTTTAGGATATTTATAAATAATAAACAGACACCATAGAATTTGGTCCATGGTTAAAACACCATGTCAACCACTTGTGCAAATACATTCCAGTACCATATCTTTTCATGTCCATGGTAGGAGAATTTGTCCACTAACCTGTATACTCACCAAGGCTGGAGTCTTTTTATTTGGCTGGGAAATCTGATTGATTATTAAGTTCCTACACAAAAGCAATAGTCCTCTATAAACCAGCCTGAATAATAATAACAACAATTATAGTAATGATTGATACATGAGCATTTATTTGTGTTCCTCTCAGTCACATTAATGAGATTTTAATGCATAAATTTCTTCTTGTTGTAACAATATTACATGGTTCAGAATGCAAAAATGCTTTTTCATTTAATCTAAAGAAGAAAAGTCTTCCTTACATAGAACTATATAATGATATTGATCATGTTATACTAGAGATCTTATGGAAATGCTCAGCATTGATCTGATAAAAGAATGCTATGGGGATTCTAGATAAATACTATTATGCATACAAAAATTCCCTTGGGAACTGCTGTGATACTGCCTACAAAACCAAGATCGTGTGTTCATGATCACAAGGTAAACAGTGTGGGTTTGTATTCTTCACACAGAGCAAAACACACCATATAATCAGGGAGAAAAGTTGGGAAAATTTTGCATGTTAATTTAAATTGCAGAAACTAGCAAATCAGCAATTTAACTGAAGTCTGTGCTTAATGTCTTCGTCACAGATGACATATTTTTGTTTTGTGTTATGTAGGGCAATATGATACCTCAGATGGCTGCTGCCTTTGTTTCTATGGTAGTAGTGAAACATGGGTAAGGTGTAAACTATAGTAGTGAAGGTGCTGATCCAGCAAACAGTTAATTCCCATGGCTGTCTACTGAATTCAAAGATAGTAATCATGTAAGTATGCATGCAAACTTGTTTGTGTTGGTAAGTTCTTGATTCAAGTGACTGCTGCTTAAGTTTTCACTGGAAGCCAGGAAAAACAAACACAGATTGCCTGGTACTTAGTGCAGTGCTTCAGAGGTGAACTCTCTCATCCCAGGCTGGATTTGTCAATCTACTGTTTTATATCTAGGTCATTCATACCAGAGCCTTTTTCCTTCAGTTTCTAACAGTTCTACATTTTGATGCTGTTTTCAAGCAGCTAAAAAATAAACAGAAGCACCTAATTTAAATGAAAGCTGTATTTGTACTGAAGCACTCTTCAAGTCCAGTAATATATACTAGTACTATGAGATTATCATGAAACTCTTAAGAAAGAGCTAGTGATGAGATATGAGACTGAGCAGATGAGCTCTGAACTCCACATAAGTTTCAAGCTGCAACAAGTTTATGTTTGACCACAGGTGTAATCAGACTCTTTCCAGACAATGTACTTGGCTTTTGGAAGGAAAATATGAGGCTGCAATGGAGTGTTACCTTTGTATTCCACTCTTCACCCATTGGGACACTTAGTGCACAGTCTCTACTTGCCAAATTAGCTCCCAACGTATCTGTATTCTACATCCTGCTAAACAGTTACTCAGAAGCTGCTCATGCATGCCCACACACACTTACTCGAGAAGTCTTAAACCACACTCTAAGGGCAATCTTCAAAGCAATTGCTCTTGAAATCATGACTGTTCCCAATGCTAGGTTAAAGACATTAGAAATTTAATCACCTTTTTAAATTTCCATTTTCAATTAGAGACATGTTTTATGATGTAAGGAGCACAGAACAGAAAAAAAAAAAAAAGATTTTCATTATATTGTTCTTCCTGAAGGATGTGTCACTATTAGAAAAAAAATTCAACTAAACTCTGAAAGTGTATTTCATGTCCCCTATAAGTAAAAACATCCCTTACCCTGGTCCAAACATTTACTGTGTTCAACAAATGTGGGCAGGGATACATGGTACACGGTGAGCAGAGGTAAGCTAGTTTTGCCTCTTCTCTAAGTAGAGCAACCAAAAGCTGGATACACACAATTATCTCAGTGCTGGACCTGAGATGATTTGTCCTCCTGAAAAGTGGAGTGCATTAAGTAAGGCCTAGAGCTGGGATAACCAGGTTTAAATGGCTTCTATTTGGCTCAGAGTGTGGGCATACCTTTTGTGTGTCTCTTGAGTAATACGCTCCACAGACAGATCCACATATGACACGTTGTATCATTTTTTAATCATCAAGTACCTTGAATCTATAAAAGTACTTCTAAGGAATAAATGAAAATGAAATATTTCCTTCTGGACAATATTTTCAAGCTCTCTTTCACTGTGACCTGATTGCACACTATGTTCCTCTCTTGTAGCTGGAGGTTCACTCAGTAGGTTGAGAAGAAGGGAAAGCAGACAATAGACACTGCTTAGAAAAAGCTTCTGGCTTTCAAGTTTCTATTCTAAAGTAGGCTGAAGTATTACCTTTGCCTCCCTGGATAAAAGCATTGCATGAAATGTCTTTACTCATGTGCCTGTGTACAATGCACATATATGACATGTACATACCCTTAGTGAACTGGCCCTGATCACAGAAGACACGAGTGCAAGTCTGGGCAGTCTGAGCATCTCTGCAGCCTCTTGCTTACAAGACAGTCCTTTGTGCCTTTCCAGACTGCTCATTGCAAGAAGTATGAAAGAAGAATCCTGTCTGCACAAGATTTATGGCTGGGAGAAATCACACTGTGTCTCTTCCTGTCCACCCAACTCTTTTGGGAAGCACCCACATAGAGTAAGTGGAGCTCTTTTCCAGTCATCTATTTAGATTGGAAGGCCTCATGGTTTTCTTGGAAAGCAATCACTTATGAAGTTCCCCTGCAGAATGTTGTTGAAACCTGTGCTGTAGAAATTATTGATATAATCATATTCAACCAATTTGTAAAGGCCTAGTGGGGGAAGGCATAAAGAGCCTTAGTCTGACATTTAGAATTAATGCCAGGAAAGACATCTCTCCTCCAGAGATATATGAGAAGGCAATGTTACACACTTGCAGTCATAGTAAATGTACAGGACCTGAACAGCTAAAAGAATTGTCTAATCAAAAGCTCATTGAATGCTGTGAGAGACTTCCTACCAGCTTCAGAGTTGAAATATTGAATTTATTTCTCATCTAAAACAATGGAAAGAATTAATGACTAGAGAAGGGTTTGTAGCCTCTACACAGAAATGTAATGGAGTCTGCCTCCCCATGTCTTTTGCTACTCAGTTTATAAATTTTTATTTGGGAGATCAATCCTCAGAGTGTCTATGCAACTTACTTCTTCAAGGGAGTTCAAAAAAATGCATTTTTTAGTAAATGTGCCACTTTATGACATTGGATTAATGACCACCAACTTCCATTCCAACCTAATTTCCCTTTCCTGTTCACTACTGAACATGCACTGATAAACTCAGGAAGGCCCAGAGAATTCCTGAAGCTCGTCATGGTTTGGCCTCTGCCCATCTGCTTTATGTGGTCCATCCTGTGGTGATTGGTAGCAGAATAAGAGCCACAGGCTACTGTTAAATAAAGCAGGTCAAGTTGTGTTCTCTGGCCCTAAGGGCAAGCAGAACAGCATCCACATGGCTAAACCCCTCTTCCCACCATCCCCAGGTAATGTAACAACTATTAATCCCTATGAATTGCATGTATTTAAGTCCATGGTGTGGATGTGCTTGTGTTACTAAGATAGCCAGAGCTGCAGATAAGTGCAGGAACACCAGGACTGCCATTTCCACTAGAAGTGGATTTGCAATGTGATCTTAGTCCAGGAACATGCCCACCACAGTGAACTGACAGCGCTATGACAGTGTGTTTGTTTAGAATTATCTTAATTGATGCTGAAGCTATACATTGCTTCCTGTTTATACAACCTCTAATAATGTTGAAAGATCAAATGCAAAAAACTAGCCTGGCAATTTTCAAAAGCTGTCAGAGAATATAACAGAAATGACTTAGATGAATGTGCTTTCAACTTCCATGAAAAATAAATGTATATGTAACACATCACTCCACCATCTATGGAAAGCTGTCCATGGATGCTTTTAGTTCTATGGAAATGTGACTTCCTCTTAAATTGTCATGAAGCCTGGGAACCTCAAAATTATCAAAATATAAATCAAAGTATTTGAGTTTCTTTCTTTCTCTCTTTGATCTTTTATGTGGACTTTGAGTTTGGGATGTCTTCTCTTAGTGTCTGTGGTGGGGGTCTGAAAATTAATTAACCCATTTCAGTGTCATGAAAGGTGCTTAAGATATGTATGTCCCATAAAGTCTTATGCAGTTAGTTAATAGTGAATTTAAGAGGATTAGCGTAAATTAACAGAGGTTTTGCCCAGGATTATATTATAATTATTATGTCTTGGTTTGTGTTTTGGTAGCTCTTGGTGACTTAGTGCTTGTGTACTGGATTGTGTGCATTGTGTGGTTTTTAATCTTGAGAACTGGCCTTGTTTTTCCATAGTGGATGAATTTGTCCCATGGACTCAGCAAAAAACTTTTAGATACCTTTATAGGTGCCGTGGTTTAGGAATGGTGTTCTCCAATTTAGTGTTCCCCCTGAAATCACTCCAAACCATGCGCTGCTTGCTCACTCCCTCCTCCCCCTCTCCTGTGGTGGGACGGAGAACAGAATTGGAGGCACAAAAGTTGAAGATCACCGGCTGTGATAAGAACAATTTACTGGAAACAGCAATGAGATAAGAAAACAAACAGTTTTCTGTTAGCAACAATATTAATCTGACAGCAACAATATTAATAACAAATGTGTGCAAGAGAGGTAAGGGATTCATATGCTCACCACTCTGCCAGAAGAAGCCCAATAATACCTGACTACCACCACGCTACCCTGGCCTGACCTGGAAGGGACCCCTTCCCCCACTCCTGGAAAATGAGGTGAGGTGGGGTAGAATAACCTCCAGGTCCTGGCCATGCCCTTCCTGGCTACTGCAAAAATCAACACTGTCCTGAAACAGGATAACATGTAAACACGAGGTGTGTTAGTGCATGTTTGAAGGGGCAAGAAACTGCCTGTGGAGATGTAACTGCTGCCTCTACATCAGCTCTACAAACTTTCAAGACCAGAAAATTGGTGGTGTTGTTTCAATTGCAAAGAATTACTACAGCTTGTAACCGACTATTTTAACAACCATCCTTGGGAGAAAAGAGAAGGGTTTGACCTTTCAATCAGACATCAATGTACCTGTTCAGTATGGGTGAGTGGGGACTCCAATCTGCTAGTGCTTTTCCCCCTGCTTCATTGCAAAGTCATGGAGCTTCTCTAGCCCATGAACAGCTGGTGTCCATTCATCTTCTAGCAACCAAATTATTTGTGACACATAATAGTTTTGTTTGTCAACAGTGATAGTTTTCCAGCAAAGCATAATTTCATTCTCAGGTTTGGTGTTGGAATATGAGTGATTATAATCAACATGTTATATCATGTTGTCTAGCAGTAAACTCTTTCCACAAGGCTAAATGTTACTGTACAGGTGCTGAGCTAAGATTCAAATACCTCTTTTTCAGTGGTTCTGTCTTCTCCAGATAACTTTACTTTTCTCCTTTCATAGTCCTGTATTTTATGTTCCCTTCCTGGAAAATGATGATAATAAGGTCATAACACATTCTGAGATTTAAATATGAAAAAAAGGACAGTTTAGCAGTGACTTCTGCTGAAGAATTTAGATCTGCTAGGTGTGATGGGTAGTTTTCTTGCAGGCAAATGAAACATGTTAAAGCAGGGAGCATATACTGGGATTACTTACCTCTTCACATTGCAATTCATCATTTTGCCTCTCATTTGGATTCACTCTAAATGGTCACAGTACAGGATAAAGAAAAAGCTTTTCTGGCATCTGTGAGCATGATAAAAATTATCCTAAGAAAATGTTCAAGGACATTAAAGAGAAAAACATTTTGATCTCCAGACTCAAATACCTTTTGATTTTCAGGGGCTCTTGCCTAAATCAAGTGAATGCAAAGAGAATCACGAAAGGTGATGATCTTCATAGCCAGTCCAGGGTTCTGCAAAAAAAAAAGTCAGCATGGCATCAATCTTATTGTTGGAGATACTCTGCAGCTTTCTGTTTGCATATTGTAGATCTCTGACTTTTAGAAGAGATGATTATATTTAGATAACCTATGGATCATCATATCAAAGATCGTGTAGTCTTGGGGGAGAGGTTAAAAGCTTTCAAGCGATTTTGTGCTCAGACATTGTAAAATAGATTTGTGCATGTGTATTTTTTATGATGTAGGTTATTTTCAGCTGCCTAATATATCCCCAGCCTTATGTCTTGGGAGGGACTGAAATTTTATTTTGATTTCTGTGTCCCCAGTTGACTGTGAACTGTAACGCTGCCATATATGTCTCAGCTCTACCACTGCCAGACATTTCCATGCATGTTGATGTTTTGGCTTAGAAAAAGGAAATGGGGAGCACCTTCAAGATGTAAAGGAATCAGAGCTTCATTCCAGAGGGGAGAAAACCTGAGATATTTATAGCATTCACACTGCAGCTAGCTAATAAGGGCTGGGGGGAAATGCTTGATATCATCTTCATCAGCATCTGAGGCTGAGTTATAATACTATACCCCCTTTTCCTCTCAATTTACCCTTAAAAAAAAAAAAAGCCAACAATAAAGGAAACACTTTTCATATCATCTGTGTGCAGTAAGGTACAGTGTCTCCTCTTAACAGCCAGGGAAGAAAAGTAGCAGATGGGCCAAACTTAACCTGTTGTCATCCCTTTGCAGTACTGGATACTAAGACACCTTTGCAAAATTACAGTTTTGAAAAGCACCTAGAAGCTGACAAAATGCTCATGTTTCCCTCCCTCCTTTCTCCCCTTCTCATGCATTCAGTGCTGCTACTTTTGATGGATGCCCAAGTTTCTAATTTTGTCCCTTCGTTTCTTCCCCTTACAGGATTTCCTCTGTGTTTCTTCACATTCTTGTGTTAACTCCAATAATTGCCATGCTCCACCTTTAACTCCTGCCCCTGATCCCTTTTCCTAATGCTTCCCATTGATTCTACTTCTCATTTGTCTGTTTTCTGACTTGGCCAAGCACTTTTAAAAGTCAGCTGCTTTTTCCACATCCCAAAGCCTGAGCACGGGAGACTGACTTCAGCCAGCCTGACCGAAACCCTCAGTGAGCTCCAGGCACACGCAGTTGCAGCCCCTTTCAAAGTTAACAGCAGGTTTTGAGTTGATGACAGTCATTGGTTCTCCATTGTTTTGGGGATACTGACACTAATTTACACCATCTGAAGATCTGTTACTCCTGCATTGTTCCTTAGGAAAAAACCCAACACAGTAAAACCCTCAACATCTGAATGACTTAGAATACAGAATGACTCACTGAAGTCTCACCTTTGGAAATGCATGTGTTTTACTGATGTCTTTTACTTTCTGTGTGTGCCCTTCTCTTGTAATCTAGACATTATCTTATTTGAACATCTGGTCCAGATTTCTTTCTTTTTTTCTTCTAATCGGAGTTATTTTGGCTACTATTGCTGTTGGTTGACTTTAGACCATTTTTAGTAGTGACACTGAGGAGGAAGGACCTTGAATACAGTTTTCAGACACCTCCACAGTACCGTGGCTTACTAAGATCTCCAGGAACATATACCTTCAGTAAGAAGAAAAAGGAGGAACAGAAGTTCAGAGAATCAGAAAACACTTTGACTTTAAATGAGAGAGGGAGAAGACATGCACATTACCATATCTTTTAGGATGCTGGTGCTACCCAGGAGGAAGGAGGGTAGTAGAGGGTGGAGAGAGTCAATGGCACCTCTACCCTTCTTTTCTGAACTATGTGTATGAATGAAACAATTATCTGGATTGGCGAAGAGTACAAGACTAGGTTACCTGGTTCTCATCCTCATATCCAACAATAACACTGTTTCACTTAATATGGTGAAAATTGGCATCACATCAGGGTGGAACACTCTGGGCTTCCCCCATGTTGACTGTTTCCTCATTGAAGGCATTTCTGTCTGTTTACAATCCACCACTCTATCTCTTAGTGTTAAATTCCTCTTGGGAAAGGGATGGGTCCACGGTGGCTGGATTTCAAGTACTGGTTCTGGCTTATGTTTTGAGCCTCTCTGGACAACCACAGCATGTTGTTTTCAATGATACTACTTAAAAATGAGGTAATGACTGCTTTCATACAAAACAGCTGTTTCCAGCTCCCTATCTGCACAGCAAATAAGCCTTCACTTTTAAATTTTAAATTGTCACTTCTGATATTAACCTATGTTTAGACCAGCTGTATCCTTTTACATTAATAAAAATAATGTTTCAATGGTTTGAAATTTCACAGGGTAAAAAAGTACAGAAGAACAGTTTAAGTTGTCATTTTGTGAGTATTAGTTCCACAAGCAGGGCTTTCCCAAACTCCTGGAGGCCTTTCAGGCCTCTATGGGACTGTTATAAGCTCAGTGTATTTGCTTTCCTGTCAAAAAAAAAGTTGTAGAGCTACACCTGCACATGCGTCTGGGCACAGGCATCTCTGAGAAACATCCCAGTTACTTTCAGGGAGAAGAGTCATCAATTAGTCAAGTCTTGAAAGGAAAAGTTTTAAAAATAAAAAAGTAATGATAAAATAGGAATTGTTTTTTAGTAAAAATGTCTCTTTGAAATAAAAAATTAAACATTTCATTCTGAAAATTTGACAGAAGCCTTTAACTATTTTCACTGTTTTCATTTTCTTTTTTTGGCTGAAAATAATTCAAACAAAATTTGTAATTTTTTTGCAGCAGCTGCATCTCTATTTTTTGGATGGAATTAGGTTCTTAACAATGAGATATTAAAATGTGGCTTCTGGAGGGAACAGAACTGTCATAAGCTTGTTTGTATCTGGCTTTCAAAGAAGATTTCTGCTTTGGCAGATGGAAGTTGTCAAGGTGCAGTAGGGGCTGAGCCCTCCTTGGTGGCTGGGCACTGGCAGCACAGGGTCTCACAGCCAGGACCCACCCCAATGCCCCTGGCCACGGAGCAGGGCAGGCAAGGGGGCAGCCCCAGGCACTGGAGACAAGCTGGGCTCACACCAGAGCATCAGCCTGGTGCTGGGGTCAGAATCAGGCCCATTGAGGGGAACCCGGCTCAGACACACCCCAGGCTGAGCAGGTCCGTGGGGAGTGAATTAACAGATCAGATACCAGTGTTTCTACTGTGAAAAAAGGTCACTAATACTCCCTCTCATGAAGCAGGAATGTTGCTCTAGTCCTGGTCTAATGAACCATTGACATATTTAAATGTTCTTGGAAGACTCCGATCCAGTTGTTGACCTAAACGGGATTATAGCACTATTCAGCAAGCTTTAATTTTAATGTTGGCTAAAGGCAGAAGAGAGTCCAGGAGATTTAAACAAAGGCTGTCCACAATTAGAGGTAGTATTCAACAGAAGAATGTACAAGCACAACTGTGGTTCAGGGTTAAAACTCAGGCAGATAAAATACTACATGACTCTGCTTCCAATTAGTACGAAAAAGATGTGTTCTCGGCAATTTCTCCTTATGCTCATGTGAGAAAGAAGAGTTAATTTAACTACAGTTAATTTCATGCCCTCTATAATGTACCCAATTATATTGTCCTAATTATTTCAAGCCCTCATATGCTTTGGTTGAGTGCTTTTTTTGGAAGAGGATATTAAATAACGATTATCTTCCTCATTAATGCAATGCACAGTAAAGAGAAAACAAACAGGACATGGATCAAAGGCATAAATATAATTTATATTTTTTATTCATTTTCTCCTGATCTTTCCACAACAGCAGTAACATTAGTCATGGAGATATGAAGAGGCTTGGAAATTTTGTCTTGCCTTGTCATTTCACTTTTGTCTGGTTAATGTGTAAGAAGCTTTAAGTCCTTTTCTGAGAGCTCAGCTGTTATTAACCTATAGCACTAGGCTACAGCTGCGAAGTTGAGACTTCAATTAGTTCTAATTCATCCTTGTTTTACTAATTTGGACAATGAAGCATAAAAAGGTGTAAGTCATAGTAAAGAATAAGGTAGGAGGGTAATATCCATTTCTTCTGCATAAAGACTAAAATGAGGCAAAATTAGTGCTGTCTCATCCTTATGAAGGTGGACAGTACTTGGAGACAGTGTATGAGGCAGTCTTCCCATACTTTTCACCCAGTCAAGATGTCAACCTTCAACTGTCGTGATTAAGCAACATACCATGGTCTTCCCCATTCTGTGAGAGGTGGGAGTGAGGGTGACAAGCACTGTGATCAGAAGAGACACTTTAGTCTGGACTCTGTCGCACCAATGGTAGAACAGTCCCCAGTGAGATCAGATAAAGGACTAATATAAAGGATAACAATCATAGAAACTATTAATTAAAAAAAAGGTTTGTGTTAGAAGAGGTCTTTAAAGATCATCTGGTTCTATTCCCTTGCCATGGACCGTGATACCTTCTGCTATACTAGGATGGTCAAAGCCCCATCCAACCTTCCTGGAATAGGGCATCCACTGCTTCTTTGGGTAACTTTTTCCAGTGTCTGACCACCCTCATTGTAAAAATTTTTTCCTTATATAAAACCTAAATCTACCCTCTCAGTTTAAAACTGTTACCCCTTGTCCTATCACTACAGGCCCCACTAAAAAGTCTGCCTCCATCTTTCTTATAAGCTGCCTTTGGGTACTGAAAGGTGCCCTGAGGTTTCCCCAGAACCTTCATTTCTCCAGACTGAACCTTCTCAGCCTGTCTTCATAGGAGAAGTGCTCCAGCTCTTTGATCATCTTCATGTCCTCCTCT
This sequence comes from Promerops cafer, assembly GCA_013398275.1. Lineage (NCBI taxonomy): Eukaryota > Metazoa > Chordata > Aves > Passeriformes > Nectariniidae > Promerops > Promerops cafer. Next base: position 7,453,890 of record VZSE01014922.1, read on the forward strand.
GGACTTGTTCCAACAGGTCATGTCCTTATCTTGGGGGCCCCAGAGCTGGATGCAACACTGCAGGAGGAGTCAGCGCAGAGGAGCAGAGGGGCAGAATCACCTCCCTCCATCTGCTGCCCACACTGCTGAAGCAGCAGCTCAGGATAGGGCTGTCTTTCTAGGCTGCAGGTGCACATTGCTGGCTCATGTCCAATTTTTTATCCACCAATATCCCTGAGTTCTTCTGTTCAGCACTGAATTTATATAATGTAAAGGTCTAGATAGGATAAAGTACAGTGTCAGCTCATATAATTTTCATTTATGCAAACTTTGTGAAGTGCAGGAGTGTATATGCTGTACATGAAGCAATCACTGATTTTGTTGTATCAAGATAAGAAGAAATGTAAAAAAAAATATCCACTGCCCATGTTTAATTCTCAAATCTCAAGCAACTGGATAACAATGTTCTGTTTGGAATAGAAATGTGTATCTGGCTTTCAGTAGCCTACTCCTTCCCACCTGTTCTGTATATTCTTTAACTGGGAAGATGAATAATGATTCAGCTGTTTCATGCTCTTTCAGATTATTACTCATCAGGGAGTGAAACTGCAAGTCTCATCAAGCATGGGGTTATAAAAACGTGCAGACAGAAATACCCTGAGTCTGTATAAGCTGAGGTTGCTTCTGCCATTTGGCTCATGTAAAGATTCTTCAAATCCTCTTACAGTAAAGGGCTGTAGGACTGATAAAAATGTGCCTGTGTGTTTTATAACAGGCAGCAAAGAAGTGTTGCTGAGTCACCTTCAGTGTGACCTCACTCTTTTTCCATTCCTGAGAGCAGGTGTCACATGCCTTTTCTGATGCAACTGCTGGTAACTACTCTGCTGTCACCCATTGTGTCACTTGGCATCATGGGCAGAGTCAGCTGATGATGTGAAGGAGAGAGGGTCATCATCTGATACTAAAGTGCAAACAAATTCACATTACCTCATTGAGGAGAAAGAGGGGAGATGGGCATAGCCCAAATAAAAAGTGGAGAGGATACGGAAAACAAAGGGAGAAAGGGAATATCTGCTGCAGGAACATTACTTTACCCTGGACAGAGTTTTCAGCAGGTTTTGCACAGCCAAGCACATTCTGTACAGCTAAGCAAAGGCAGAGACAAAAATAGAGTACCCTACCAGGTGTATATTTGTACAAGCCCTTCTTGGATGAAATGCACCTGAAAAGCACCCAGGAGCTGGGCTCAGACCCAAATTAGACAATGATTCCATGTGCAGATATTCAGCCTGATACACAGGCTCCAGCCACTTTTCAGCAGATCAATGCATTTCTCCTCTGCTGGCTCAAAATTCTGGCAATCAATATAGTCTGGATAAGCCTGGTGGACCAGTATCCACATAAATGCATCTATCTCAGCCTCTTCAGGTGTAAGTTCATTCAAACCATTTGGAAAACATGTAGATTTCTCCCTCTTTTATTTTTTCTGTCCTTGGTTAAATGTAATCTAGATGGTCCTGGAGAGCATGTTCTTTTCTAGTTCACTGGCTTCAGTGGGAGAATTGCCCTGGTTATGAATATGCAAATGTAAATGACTGACAAAGAACCAAAAAATTTGGGCCAATGTGAGATTTATGGGATTTTATGAGTTTTGTCTTTCTGCAAAGTTATTCAGTCAGGGACCACATCTTTTATTAGGTCAGCATTTGTTGGGAATGCTCCCTTTTACCTAGAGCCATTTGCTGAAGAAGAGTTAAAATAAAAAGGTTTTGTCTCATAAAAAGATGCATGCATGTGCACGTGTAGAGACCAGTGGTCTGAGCTCTGGACCTCTGTGGGACATAGCTCAATTTGCTTTGTCATCAGAGTCCACTCTCTGTTGCCTTGTAAGGTCCAGTGGCCACCTCGTCTGCCCAGTGTTGTAGCAGAAAGCAAACACTGCAGCTCAGGACACAGCTTACAGGGAGATTATGTGCTTAGAGGGGGGGTCAAAGTTGTAGGCTAAGCAGGGAACTACAGTGTGCAGCTGAGAGAGAGCCAGGAGAGAGAGAACTGCAGGCCTGGCTGGGTAGGGGCAAGATGCATGTCTCCAGGGTCCACACCCCCAATCCAAAGGTGGGACCCAAAGGTAAATGCTTGCATTCATTTTTTTGAGACCCTAACAAGTCCTGCGTGTTTCCTCTGAAATGGTGGCCAATTTCTTATTGCCTGTCACTCCACAACCTTCTTTCCTCAGCCACACTTTGCACAGTAGTCAGTGGCTGAAACACTCATCCAGGATGTCAATGGTCCAGGTTCAAAGTACCTCCTCTGAATGGGGAAATGCTGTTAATTTTCCTCAATTATCAAGCTGGATTTAGGCTATCCTCCAGAGCTCCTACTGAAGCTGTGCAGATGTAGCATAGGACTCAAGAATTTCTGGGACAAAAGAGCACCAGCAAGACTGACTATAGTCTCCTTGGAAGGGGGAGATTTGGTTATTTGTCACTGTCAGTTTAATAGATTTTCCTTGACACAGTCACTGGATATTGCACACATACTCTGCTGATGGGGCCAGATAGTAGCTTAGGTAGAGTCTGACTTCTTTGGCTGTCCTTGGAGAAAAAAACAAAGCAGACAGTGAACACTTGCTAGACTACACACTTATTCATAAGATTATTTGCATTACATTTTAACCTTAATTTTCTGTTGTGAAAATTAGCTTGCTAAGTCTGAGGAGGAGAAAACCTCTTCTACAGGCTATCTCAAACCAGTTCTTCATATACATCTTTTTTGCTCGTCTAATTTTCAAAGTACTTCACAACAATTTTTTTTTTAGATAAGAGATTTTGAAGACCAAAAAGGGTTGTGTGATTCCTGTGCCTAACCTATACAAATAGATCCTCTATCTTCTCCAAAAAATCAGGTGTTCTATCACTGCCAAACACCAGAATATTTATGATCTCCCAATTCTATGCTTCCCTATCCATTTTTTGCTTCTTCTCAAACTGGCTGTTTGCCTTGAGGCCAGCACTCCAAGTCAGGCCAGAACCATAAGGCAGTGCAGATTGCCATGTTATCTGCTGTCTACCCTTCATACAGCTCAAGGGATGTTTATCTCCTTCCTCTGCTTGTGTTCATCTTTGCAGGGGTACCAACTCCATTAATGTGTCCCTGAAAGGTGGTTTAAAATGCCAGCAGTTGTCAAAAAATGTGGGAATAATATAAATGCTTTGTGAAGATACGGCTGGTTTTCAGTTGCCTGGAGAGATTCCCTGCCTGTATTACTGTACTTTGAATTATTCTGAATATCGCTGCAGAACTTCTCTTAGCAGCTCTCCTTTCCTGTTATTCTTGCTCACATCTGTTCACTGTAGTAATGGATATTTTTTGGCTGTAAGCAGTTATGCAGCATGACACTTGGCGAATGGATGTTTCTGTGCGCAATAGCTACTGTTTTTTGAAGACTCATTTGGCTCTTGTCCCCTCTGGGTGAAAAAAACATATAAATATATTGCTATAAACCTTTCGCCAGCCTTTCATTGCAACTGCTACCTTTTTGACTGACACTGCTTATGCTGGAGCTCTCCTCTGAACTGAACTCTTTTGGGGAAATCTAAAGGATTTGATTTTAAGCTTCAAATTTATTGTGCATATGTTTGCTCAGTGACAAGTTGTGCTTCTGCTGCCTAGTCAATGGCATATCTGTTCTCTGTAAGAAACATGCTGTTTATATGTGATATAATTATCTCCACTAACCGCTCAGAACCCAACTGATCACTCTCACAGCCATAAATGAATCTGTTTGACAACCTGTTCTCTACACAGCAGGTAGTCTTCCACCCGCCAGCTAATTTATCATTGCATCTGCCTGGCTCTGCCAAGGGATGTGTTCTAGTGCATTTATTCTTGCCTCTAAAAGCTTGTGACTGGCCATTATCTTGGGAGGAGACAATCGTAGAACAAAAATTTTATGGTGTATATTTCTGTCTTTGTGAAACTCTTGTTTGCAGTGACTGAGAGATCTCCTCCTTTAGTTGTTTTCATTTTCTTTTACAGTTGATATGTCCCAGTAATTGCAGAGACTCCCAGCAGGCTGGCTGGTTGGCCTGGGCTAGATGAGAATGTTTCTCAGTGTTGGTGAGAAGTGCTTAATTGATATTAACATGGATGGAGATGATCTGCTCAGCCATAGGACAGACGTCATTTGGTGCATTCTCCTTCCCTCTAATGCTATAGTGCTCACGCAACCTGAAAGGACCATCTGTAGATCTCTGAGATTAGTGCAGGCCTGTTTATTATTTGGCTTTTCTGTTCAAGCTATTTAGCCCTATCTGTCTCGATCTGCTGAGCTAATTGCCTTGATATATGAATGTCCAGGTTGCCTAGGTATCCCAGCAAACAGCAGATTTTTTAGCTCACATTTATTCCTAATTCAAAGTAAGTCTAAGAACCTGCTGAACTGAGAAGCCACCAAAATGGGAAAACCTTCATCAAGCCTGATCAAGCCTGAATCAAGCTCTTCTGCCATGCTGCTAAACAGCATTTTCATCGTCTGAACTCTTCATTACAGTTTGCATTTCTTTCCTCAGGGTTCAGGTTCAACGCTTTCCCTGACATGTCTCCCTCTACCAGTTAAAGCCAAAGTTCTGCCTTTGAATTGCACAAAGGCAGCAAAGTTCACAGATGCTGGAAAAAGGTCAAAATAGTAGGTGTGACCTGCAAGCTGAGGCTATCTTTTTGATCCTCTGTAAAATATGTGTCTTTACTCTTCAGAAATAAAATCTCCTGTGTTTTAGCCTTGTCTTGTCACATGAAGAGGAGGATTAACACTACCAGAAGGAAAATTGAAGATGTCACTCAGAAGAATGGACAGGGCAGTAACTTATCAATAAGAGTATCATCCTTTCACCTAACTGACTCCAACACAGAGACATGTCTTGTTTCTATTAATATTTCATAGAACCAGCTGGTACTATTAGATCCAGCCAGTCCCAATGAACTTCATTTTAGCCTTTTTATTAGCTTATAAACGTGATAGGGTGGATGGATACCATTTAATGGAACGCTTTCCACCCTGCTCCTCCCTCCCTTCCCACCCTGAAAAATCTGACATTCATAAATGGAGGAGGTCAATAATTTGCATCCAGCTGAGTGGCTGTCTGGCTTTAATGAGATGATTTGTAATCATAAGCACAGCACTGCAGTGGTGTCTGGTACAGGGGAAGAGGAACACGTATGCATACTCCAGCTGAGATGAGGGAGAGGTGATGGGAGGGAGGAAAAGCACATGGATCAGGAAAAGGAAGCAAGGCTGGAATGACATAAGGAGCTCCATTAAATGTAATACAATAGTGCTGGCCTGGTTAGCATAAGAAGAGCCAGAGGATGGCTGATGCAAGCCAGTGAAACTCCTGTTACTTAGGGCAGGCAGGCAGCTTGCAGGATTGCACTTATCCAGAGCTCTTTAGAGTAGCTGAAAATAACGGGTTTGTTTTTGCCAGCTGTAAGCCTTCAGTCCCCTTAATGCACAGCTCTGTCCTTCCTCTCCCACTCCTTATATAACAAAAAAGTCTTCCAGACCAGAAGAAAATTCAGAGGCTAAAGAGGTAATATGTTGTGGAGATGGCATGTTCCACATCAGCTATATTTTCAGCATGTTTTCCTAAACAAGTGGATCACATTCTTTCTTTGTGTGTATTCTTCCTCAATCTCATGCATTTTTAAACCACTTAGTCTTTTCATTTCAGTCATACAAAGTAGTAGCAAATTCCTGCAAGTCTCAGGCAGGCAGGTATAGGAGAGAGATGGAGACTATTAATCCAATCACTGGGGGAAAGACTCAGAAGAGAATCCTTCTGGGAGAGAGAGATTTTTAATTCCCTGGCTTTGATAAAAGCTTCGCTTGGCATCTGTTTCAGATCAGACAGCCACGAATCCACTACAGGCAAATCCATAGGAAGCCAGGCTGAGCTGGCTCTCCTGCACACACAACTACTTTCTCTGGCTGACTGTGAGAATTTTACACCTCTCAAAGACTATCTTCCCCTTGTCTCCAGGGTTTCTCTCCTCTGTAGTAGCAAATCTCTGAGATCGTCACACGATACTTTCTCATTAGGCAGCCCAGCTGTGGAGGACTAGGTTCCTTTAACCATGTCTCCAGCTGTCTTGAGTTATTCTGCAGCAGGCCAGCTGGACCAGTGTAGTTTTTCTTACAGCTGCAATGGAGTAGCTTGGATCAGCTTTAAGGTTGTTATTTTAAAATTCATTAACTATTCTATGTTATTAAAAAAAAGGACAAAAAAACAAGCAGCAATTGTGCAAGCTGATCAGTTTGGCTACAATCTGCATCCAAGGAGAAGACGCTGACTTGAGGCAGGGGGCTGCTGGTTTGGCCTTGCTCACAGTGTCTCCCAGTGTAGGATAATGTTGTTCAGGCCACAGCCCTTTTTGAGGGGTGGAATCTCTAGGACAGCCTGCAGTCACATCATATCAGGTGACTTTCAGCCCTTATTCATCTCACCTTTCTCAGTCCCGACCTTGCATCCCCTTCCTCATCTGCCCCTGGAGCATGAAGATCTGTCCTTCCAGGCAACAAAGAGCTTTTCTCTCCCCCTCTCCTGAGCTCCTTCTGTAAAACATACATGCTTCATGTTCTTCCTTCTCTGCAGATGTTTGTAACTCTGCAACATAATCCTTCCCCCCTCTTCCCTGGGGAGACGTGTTACCCCTGTGTTAAGTACAGAGGTTTAAGTTACAGGGATGTGTGGGTGGCCTTCAGAAATGCCAGTAAGATGTTTCTCAACCAGATTTTCAGTTCTGATAGAAAAAGAAGAAGCAACACAACTCTACCAAGCATGCATAAAACAATAGTTGGCCTTCCTTTGAGACAGAAGGTGTCTTCAGTGACCTCAGGGAAAAAACTTCCTCTAGGTAAGATGGACCCCTATAGATGATTCTTTTTGGGAAGAGCTCTGTCCTGGAAGCAAGTCTCCCAACTTCTCTGCACTTTCCAGGCTCTCTGACTCCATCAGCAGGTCTGTGAGCTGACAGTATCTCCCACAGCTTTCTCACAGCCACACCAACTGCTTTGCCAGGTCCTTACAAAGTACCAATCTACTGTGCTATGTAAGCGATGCATCATCTGTCAGAAAGGAATTAGTTGTGTATAGTCTTAATGTTAAGAACATAAATAAACTGTAGATTGAAAAAAGGGTCGTGAGGAGGGAAATTCATTTTTACTGTCCCTCTAATGTACCATGTCTCCTCTTTGTCTAGGCAGTATCCCACAGATGATCACCTCTCAGCCAGCAGTGTGCTTTAGTGCCATTGTTCAAGCTAAGAAAAACCTTGAAACATTCACTGGGGCTGTTTTATTATTTTCCCAATCATGTTTCCTTGACTTGACTTGTCCTGTCCCTTTGATCAATAGCAGACGTCACCCAGCATGAGACATGTTTTGGATTGATTTAGAGTGCTTGTTAGTACCAACTTCTAAATCACTTTGCTGAGCTTCCTCTCTTTGATGTTTTTGGCAATGGATAAGGTCTTAGGCTGGGATTTTCAAAGGACACAACAACTAAAGAGTCCAGAACACTTAAAGCTCTCCAGCCCCTGTTGAAAATCACAGGTAAAGAGTGCAAGAAATTTACCTGCTTTCAATTATAAGATTTTCAAGCACTTTAAGGTGCACATAGCTGCTTTATGGAGTTTTCAGAGGTGCCTTTCAGAAGTTGTGTGCTTAGGCATATTTGGAAATCCTATTAGAAGCCATTCAGCATCGTTATATACTTAAATACCTTTAAAGCCTGACTCAGCATACTGTGATACTCTTCTGTGTGTGTGAGAGCAACAGCATAAAGAGCAGGCTCTCAGTGAATGACTGATGCTGTATGAATGTGTGGAATACAAGCCAAATCCCAAATGCAAGGGCTCATATGTTACAGTCATATAACCCAGCCACTTGTTTCTTCAGCAGTTGTCACAGCAAAGCTGTCATTTCCTAGTTCAGGGGTGTTTATCACATCCTTATCCTTGATACACACTCTGGGAGGAGGAAGGATTCACAAAGCAACTGGAAGTGTGATTCAGAAACTTCATCAAATTGAGCAATGAAAATGCTCCCAGCAGTGGCCTCTGTCTGTTTGGGTATGTGGAATGGATAACTGAAGTTCCTCACATAATTTAGGTTACATTACCATTTTTTTCAAGAGAAATCCACAGTCTGGATTCAGTTTGCATAAATAGGAGCTTCAAAACCAAAGTCTAAAATATCTCATTCCATTCTTACCAACTTCCAGCTGAAGGATATTTCTGATAATGAATTGTAATGGTGGAAAGTATTGACTGATTCAATGGGAGCAAGAGTGAGATACAGACGGACACATAGACCATTTCCGAGGAGATATATCCTGTTTCCTATGAGCTTTCTTATTAAAATTATCCCAGTATATACATTCTCTATTCAAGCATGAAGTGCTCATTACAAGTCTCTACATGAATAATGTACACTTAAAATGATTCCCTGTGCCATAAATATTGACCTTGGTTAATAATTGACTATTGGTTTCTCTCTCTGGTCCTCTGAACACTACTGACTGAAAGTCTGGACTCTTCCCATGCTGTTTCTTTCCTTTAACTCCTGTAATTTTCCAAGAAGATATCACACTGATAATATTGGTATAATGATGACACAAGTTTGGACTGGAGTATACAGCAACTCCTCTACCCATCCCAGTTCTTGCTTAGTGTCCCCCGTGATTTAATTGGAAAATGTGGAAAAAAATGAATTATTCTCTTTATAATTTAATCTGTGATTTCTCTGCTGGTGTATTCTGCAGTCCTTGTCCATTTTTGCTTTAAGATGTAGTTAACATTACTACAGTAAAATACATCTATCAGTCACCTTGTGAGACTGGTTCATGAGGAGTTTCAAAGAGCAGTATATAGACCAAATTTGCTGCCCAAACTGCAGTGGATCCAAGACATTCCTTGTATTTGAACCTTCCCAGCCTCATGCTTGATAAATCTGTGCTGCCTGTACTGAGCATTTGGAAGAATTGTCACTGCTGAGTCAGGGACGAGGCGAAATGACCTCAGCCACAGAAGGCGAGAAAAGAGAGACGTTTATTGCAACAGCAGCGTCCTTTTATAATGAGGATCGCTGAGGTCAAGCCTGACTGGTCTCAGAGTTAAAACTTTTCACTCTATTGGTGAAGCTATGAATAGTACATTCAGTTAGAGCATAACTATAAACAACTTTGAACAGAGAAAGATAATAATTATTTTAGTTCTCCTCCTCTAAAATTCCCAGGCCTATGCCTGGGAGAACTTCTCTGTTCTCTCTTTGACTGAGCTGTGTCTCCACAGAAGAATCTACAGATTCATGGAGGAAGAAAAGCTGAATGATCATAAAATGTTGCCTGGCAGAGTTAAGGTTTATAATGTCAGCTTCAGCCAAGACTCCAGAACTGTGCCTCTGCAGGCCCTCACTCTGCAGCTTTTAGGCTGGGCATGCAGGAAAAATTACCTCATACACCAGAATACTTTATACATATATCTAGAATGAGTTTTCTATAAAGCTTTGCCTGGGCTTCATACATTAGATGAAAACTGCAAGCAAAGATAAAATGTGCTGAATATCCTGTCTGTGGTATTCAGGTACCAGAGAGAAATGAGGAAAGGCTTTGATAGCAACACTATGAAAAGATTTCATCAGAGTGTTTTATCCTCTAAATTCTGACAGAATTTTCCTCTTTTGGACATTCTGCAAGTATGTGTTACTAAAAATGCTGTCGTTGTTCCTATAGTTTCCAACTTTTCCCCTAGTGACAGAGTTATAGCCACTCCATGTGGGAGCTGAGAAAACTGTGTCTCTTCTTTCACTCTCAGCCTTTGCAATTCTTAGCCCAATGTCTCCTTGCTTCGAGAGAGAGAGATATGGAGGATGCTGTCCAACAAGCAATATCTATTTATGGAGACAGTGAATACACAATGAGTTAGGAGACGGTGACCAAAATGTGCAGCATTGTTTGTGGGTCCTTGAGGACCAATAAAAATAATAGAACTGCAACTGTAAATAGCTTATTACAAACATCCAATTTCTATGCTTGGAATTCAGGACTCTGTCCAGACCATAAAATTAATCCTCATTGCCTGGTGAACCTTGGAAGCTGGGCTCCTCTGCCAAAGGTCACTCAGTTCTCAGTGGTGGCATCAGTGCTGATTTGTTTCGGCTCTGAGCATAAACATTTGCTCTGCTTGGTTACAGGCAGGAATTGTATGAAGATCATTGGAAAACTAGGTGAAGTGCCACAGCCCCTTCATAGCTAAGGATCTCACCTCAAGGGAAGGCACATGAAAGGACCTAGGTACTAAATTTGACATATTCTGTGATGGGTAATATAAGGAGAATGCCAAAAAGGTTTTGCCTTGGGCTAATACTTGAAATTATTGGTGAAGGAATGATGAGAATTGGTAATCATAACTAGGGTTAGATGTGGTAAAATATGCTTTAGTTCAATGCTGGTTTTAATTTTTACTATGCCAAGAATGCTAATGTCTGTAATACATTTTCAAGTATTTAAGATTTTCAATTATTATCTATTAATTGAAAATATTTAGAAATGCCTAAAGGGGCCAAGCTGTGTTGCAGGTTTCTTTGCATAGATTTGCACTGATGTAACAGGCACAGATAAAAACTCAGTTTACATCATCATTTTTATTTTATTTTCAAGTGTGTTCCTTCCTCTGTAGAATGAATCATACAGCCTATAAACTGCTTTAACATCTCTGGTGGTGGTATCCTGACCCACAAGAGTAATGAACTAGTAATGCCCTCTTAGCCCTCTCTTATAGGTCATCATGCAATTGTATAATCAAACTTTTAATTTAAAGTTGTACTGGAAGCAGTGTTTAATATAGTTTTGTGCACCTTTTCTGGATCTTTCACATTAGAATACAACATAGTCCCTAAGGGAATAAAAGGGATGTAGGTACACCCTCCTGAATTAAATTCCTGTGTCACAACCACTGCAATCTATTGATAAGACATTTTACTCCCCATCATGGTCTTATCTTAGGAAGCAAAAAAAAAAAAAAAAAAAGACGCAGAATCTCAGGGCTGAGCTACAATGCTCTGCTGTTACAGCAAAGATGATGATTCTTATCCTGTACCCTCACCCCCTCCCTTAAAGCATACAACCAGCCAAAGACTCACTCAAAATTCAGTGGTGCCCACGAGATCTTCAGAGATGACACTGAAGGTATGGACATGCCTCCTGGCCTGTGAGTGGGATGCTTCAACACAAGTCCACTTGCCAAATGGCACTCATCTCCAGGCTTCTGGGAGATTTCACCTCTGCCTGTGTCCAAGTGGGCTGGTATTGGTACAATTGTCACTTGTCATAAAAGGTAGAAATCCATGCAGATCTGTTGTGAAGCCTGAGTGTTAGCAGCCTGCCTCAGGGCTGGTGATTACCAGGAAGAGTTTGGCACAGAACATACATGGAAGTTTCCATGTTCCACTTAACCTACACCATCAACGACACCAAATGTGACATAGGTGAAAAACTCAAGGATGTTCTCATTAGTTAATTATATGAGCTGCAGTTTTACACAAGAAATCAGTGCCCCCTGTTGCTTGACAGACACTTGGTAGATCATTTCCAGTTGTCCCTGTACAAGGGACCAGGTGCAGCCAATCCTGGTTGGTAAAATCCCAGCCATACTGTAAGTGTGCACATCTGCTCATGTGAGTGGACAGACCTCTTCTGACACCTCTAGGCTCCAAGCCAGCAAAGAGGGCTGCCCATTAAGAACCCCTTTTGTAACTGGAACCTAAAACACCCATCTGAGCTGCAGTTGGTACTTGTGGGAAGTACTTCCCACTCTGCAGGGCTGTGAGTGAGAAGGCAGAGCTGGGCTCTGCTCCTGCCAAGCTGGGCATGGAGACAAGTCCCTTTCTCTCATCCTCACCCTTCTCCCTCCCTCTCGTGGTCTGTGAGCAGAGGAAAGCCTGTCTCATCCTGCTTGTATGTGCAGTGCCCTGCAAAATATGGTCCTGATCGCATCTGTGGTTTACAGGCTTTATTATAGAGCATAGAAACAATGGGAGTTTTATTACCCTGAATGTATCATTTCTGTCTGAATGCTCCCTCAGAGTGGTGTTCTGACTCCAGGCTTGCAGAAAGAGGCTCGCATAGTAATTAAAAGATTGCTAATATTGCTAATGCTGTTCAGAGCATAATTCCACATCAAAACTCTGCTTGGCTTTTGGGGCCTTTTAGACATCCAAGTTTTATCCCACTTCAATTCAGCTTCTGAGCCTCCTCTCCACAGTGGATCAAACCAAAGGCCTGAATCCAACCATATTCTGAATGAAGCTCCAGATTGTATAGCTTCAAGTCATCTTCCTATGTATGAAATTGCATGCTGTACTGCTTTGTAGAACAGAAGTCCTTGGTCAAGTGCTTTTGTGCTCTATTATGTAGAAATGCAATAAAACCAACTTTTCCAGTTGGTTTATAATCCATGTTTATTATAGCCCCAAAAATCCATACCCTGAAGATAAAGCTGGTAAGTCTCACTTCCCAATAGAAGTTTATCCCAAGCAGAGCTGAGAAAGACTTTCACACCAACCAAAATATGGTTGTCACCAGAGAATTCCATCACAGTCTACAAATGAGGGTATCACTTTGCCTTTTCCTTCTTTCAGAGACAGAAAATACAGCCTGCAGGTCTCAAAGTCATGTTAAAATTATTCTACCCCCCTCTTACAGATTAAAAAAAACCCCAAAACTCTGCTAGTTACCACAGTGAGGAACTGATTTTCATAAAAGCTCAGTTCCTATTTTGGCACAGAGCTAATTGGTTAGAAGTCCTAAGAACTGTGTACACTAATTACTGGTCTCTTTCAAAATATGTCACAGTGGGAGCTGCTAGCTTGTGAACACTTGTGAAAATCTCCCCTCACATTAGCAATATTAGCAAAAGGTTTTGCATCTGGTGCTTAACTCTGGTGAGGGTCAGAATCTGGACATTTATTGTCAAAATCAGAGGTTTCTCAGTGGAAAACTGCTGTTGAACTCCATGGTTTGACTCAGGTGTAGTACAGTCTTTGGAGGCTGTAGTGGGTTGACCCTGTCTAGGTGCCAGGCACCCACCAAAGCCTCTCTATCACTCCCCTCTGCAACCGGACAGGGGAGACAAAATATAACAAAGGGCTCAGGGGTTAAGATAAGGACCATGAGAGATCACTCATTAAATACCATCACAGGCAAACCAGGCTCGATTGGAGATATTAATTGAATTTATTACTAACAAAATCAAAGCAGGATAATGAGACCTAAAATAAGGCCTTAAAAACACCTTCCCCCCATCCCTTCCTCCTTCCCAGCCTGACCTCCTGCCCCAGCAGCACAGGAAGATGGGAATGGGGTTTACAGTCTGTTCTTCACAGGTTGTTCCTGCTGGTGCTTAGGGAGAAGAGTCCTTCCCCTGCTCCAGCGTGGGGTTCCTCCCATGTGAGACAGTTCTCCACAAACTGCTGCAACGTGGGTCACTCTTCCATGGGGTGCAGTCCTGCAGCAACAGGCTGCTCCACTGTGGGCCCCCACAAGGTCACAGGTCCTACCAGCATGGGCTCCTCTCTCCATTTTTCTGCAGGTCCCTGCCATGGACATCCCATGGGGTCACAGCCTCCTCTCAGGCATTCACCTGCTCTGGTGTGGGTCTCCTTCACGGGCTGCAGGTGGATCTCTGCATCTCCATGGATCTCCATGGGCTGCAGGGGCACAGCTGCCTCACCATGGTCTTCACCATGGGCTGCAGGAGATTCTCAATTCCAGTGCCTGAGCACCTCCTGCCCTCCCTCTCCACTGACCTGGGTGTCTGCAGGGCTGTTCTTCTCACATGTTCTTACCCCAGTCTTCTCTGGCTGGAATTACATTTGCACAATACCTTTTTTTTCTTCTTATATGTGTTGTGACAGAGGTGTTTTCATAATTTCTGACTGGCCCAGCCTTGACCAGCTGCACATTTTGTCTTGGAGCTGCCAGGGATTGGCCAGACATGGGGGAAGCTTCTGGCGGCTTCTCACAAAAGCCATCCCTGCAGCACCCCACTACCAAAACCTGGCCACACAAACCCAACACCCCATTTCACATCACTGCTCTAACAGCAGGTTACAGTCTATTTCTTTCTTCTCTGTTCTCTCAACCCATTTTCTTTTTAACATGGGGAAAAATTTTCTTGGAACTCCCTCTAATCTTGATCAGTCAGGAAGTGTTGACTGTGTTGCACTTTCACTGCATTAAATCTGTCAACCTAATATGAGAATAAACTCAAATTTGCTGGTAAACATACCTCGGGCACACAGAAAGAAGTTCTACCAAGCTACAAGCATGTAATTTCTAAGGAGTCTTTTGACTATGCATACTGTATATGTCCTCTCCATCTCATAATCCAGGAATAAGAGCTGCCTTTTTCACAAGGAAACTGGCATTGCATTTCTGGGAGCAAGAGGTTGTTTCCAAAGAGTATTAAAAAAAGTAGTTTATCTGAGCTGTGGTCAATGTATCATCCTTCTTTCACTTTTTGAGCCATTTTTTTGAGAATGATGAATTGTAGTCATCACTGCATTCAATTAATTTTTCCTCAGCTGGTTCTTATAGTGTGTTTGTACTAAGTGTCCTCTAACAGCTGATAAATCATCTCTGAGTGGCTGCAGAGGCAGCAGCAGTGACGTGCACTGGACTGACGACAGGAATGTGCCACACCACGTCTGCTGTCCCCTTTTCCCGGAAAGAATTTTGTGACCTTTGGTGGCATTTGCAAGGAGCCATTTTATACTGATGTTCCATGGCTCTATTGATCTCTGTGTAATATTAATCTTAAACAAACAGGCCATATAATTTATGTAAACTCCATAGGTAATTAAATTCCTTCCAGCAAAGGTCAGGGCAGAATATTTAAGATTTCATTTGAATAGAAATTACAGTTAGAAATGAAGAGGAAAAAAAGAAGAGGCAAAGGAAGAAATTTGGAGCTTGTCATATCAGTTATTACGGTGTAACTAAGAGGAATCAAGTTACTTCTCAAGGGCTCATCTGCACACACGGTTTGGAAATGTTTGCCTAGAATTACTTATAAATAATTTTAAGAAGTGTTCAAATAGTTCTAATAGATAGTGAATGAAAACATCACCTTTTTTTCAAAGCAAACTGAGACTCTCCTTCTTAAATGAACAAAGCACATCTTTGTAGCTGACCATGACTGTAGTATCCATTCTTCCTTCACCACGATCTCAAGGCCACGGGGAGCATTATTTTCTGTTTACCTTCCAATCTCAAAAATCTCTGAACTTTTGTGTTGAAGCTTTTCTAGAAAAACATGTGTTCATTGGGCAAGCTCAGATGCTCATATTGAATGCATAGCTTCTGAGAAAAGACACTGAACAAAAACTACTTCATGACAAAATTTCATGCTTTGAATATTGTCTTTTTTTGCTTGATATGTCTCAAACTATCAGAATGTTGTGCCATGTTTGGGAAAAGCTTGCATAATTTTCTACTACTTATCTGATTAAATAGTCTCTCTCTGGACGCAAAAGAGGACTGTCACAAGGCTGAGAGAGGACCTAGGCTGGGCACGGAGACATTCAGCTGGTGAAAACCTGGGAGCAACCCAATCTATGGAGAAGGCTTCAGCAAGTGTCACAGTCACTTTCTCCTCCAGCTGAGAAGGGTCTACATTCACAGAGAAGTCTGGGGTATAAAACACTCTCAGTTACATAATAGCATAAGGGGTACAGGTAGGATTTTTCAGAGTAACTCTTTATTGTATTTTTCACCCCACTGAATGGCCTGTAAATGCTGTTGTGAAGTGGGATAGAGGCTGATCATCACTGAGAAATGTAGTCCTGGTTTCATTTTAGTCCCATGCATTGCCACACCCCAATAATTTGCAGAAATTATTGTGCAAAAGTAAAAGCACTTGTCCCATTCAGCAAGTGGTGACCACTAGGAATTCAGAAGCAAAGACCACCTGCAGATGCATCTTAAATGCCAGTTGCCCACTGCTCTGAGGCAGCTGCAGCATCTGCTGCAGGTCTTGCTGCTGCAGGTCTTGCTGCAGTCCTACTCCCATCACAGTAGCATCTGTCTCACCAGCTTTGCAGCAGCATCTTCCATCTTGCAGCCTTTGCTCATTCAGAGGACCATCTGCCTCCACTCTGTTACTGATGTGATTGAAACCACATCTGCTCCTGCACTGACTGCTGCTCTCATTTTGGCTGTAATGTCATAAACTCTTGAGCTTTCTCCTGCTGTTACTGCCATAATGTCACAGGCACCTGACTGGGGTTTTGACACAGTTACCTATAACCTCTGCTCTTGTGCTAACTTGAGGACACAAGTGTAGCTGGGCTGATGTTTCTCTACCACTGGCCATCTCCACACACACAGGGGGAAGAGGTAGGCACTCTACAATTAGTAGGTGTGGGAAGATTGATGCTGTTCTTTCCTTGCTCCTGCAGTTGGTGCAGCAGCTATAGAGTTAGCTGGGATTTAGGAGAACTTGGTTCAGATTCTGCTTCACAACTAACTTATTCTATTACTTAGGCATAGATCTATTGTGGAGTTTTACACTTCATGTCACCAGTGCCCATTTTCCAGTGGCTGGTTTCACTATGAAAGGAAACCTAAGTGTCTTCGTCTTAAAGTTCCCCATGCTATGGATGAGGAAAGTTACAAGAACCTCAGGTATTTTCTCAAAAGTTGCAGCACTGAAAAAAGACTTCCCCACAGGAAATGGAAATGACATGGGCACCTTCTTTCATGCAAGGTAAAACCATCCCCTGGAGGGATGTGCCTGTTTCTTTTCAAAATGAAAGAGGACTCTGTCCTTCTTTCTCAAACAACAGCTGTCATGTAAGTGCTCACCTTCCCCTCTGGATGCAATGGCAGCTCTGAAAAAAAGCAACAGAAGGATGAGATTTCAGTGAGTTTTGGCTGTCAGTTTGAAGTAATGCCTTCCCATTCCGCCTCCACCAGAAGATTGCCTCAAAATCAATAGAGAGGTGGGTGTATGTAGGGAGCTTTCTCATCTACAAGCTCAGCATATAGTGCTTAAAAATTCAACAGGTGACAGGGGAAAGGGATGGACCACCCTTAGGCAGTGAAGAAGAAATCTGAGCTGGGATGTTTATCATCTCCTATGGCTCCCACAAGTAGTAATGGTGATAGTTATGTAAAACAACAGCTTCAGGTTAAAAAAAAAAAAAAAAGAGAGAGAGAGAGGAAAAAAACCAGCTTGTAGCTCTGCTCTGAAGGACTGTTGTTACAGGACAGGGAACAGCATTAGCTGGTGAAATCCTATTGCTGGTTATTGAATGTGTTCACAGGTTTTCCCAGTAAATCTCTGCCATGCAGTAGAACTCACCTGGTTACCCACAGAACTACAAAAACAAATAGAACTTTCTAATATTCTTGTAAGTAATCATACTTCCAGGCCAAAAGCTTGGCTCGTCACACATGCCCCTCAAGCCTGTCTTCACTGACACATGCTGGCACACCCAGTATTCTTTATTGAAAGCTTTAACCCAAAAGTCATATAGCCATGTTGGCATGCTCTGCTAGAGTAATGAGCCACCCTGGTTGAGCCAGTAAGTCCCGAGAAGAGGCTGGGCTCCTCAGCTCAAGCACAGCCCTTGCAAATATATTGATTCATGTTCAGGCTCATGGGTTTATGGCTCCTAATGTGTCATTCAGCTTATACAAATCTATACAGGTCCATCCTGGAATATTTGTAAGACTTCTCTGACTCGTTAGTAGTATACCTCAGCATATAGTATGTCTGCTTCCCTCTCCTTCCCTCTCTCTCTCCTCTCCTCTTTTCAGTTCTAATCCCAACTCCCTGTAGATGTTTTATTACGGTGCACTTTTATTGTGGTGCACTCTGTCACACCCACTGCAGTGGATGCTGTGGGAAGTTTGTGTTGGTGCAGTCTGACAATGATGAGTCAGGCAACCCCACGCTTGCTGAGCTCAAGACACTCCAGTATCCTCCTAGAAGGCAGCAGGCTCTGTCTGGGCGCTTACATTGCAATAATTGTGTAACATTTGCAGAATCAGGAGTCCAATCTGCCATCGAAATGACAAGCAGCTGGTCTCATGCCTGTCTGGTCAAAAACCAAACCTCTGAGCCTTTTGCGGTTTGCCCATCACTAATAATTAATGTTTGAGTTTGATAAAGCTGACATTTGGTTTATAAAGGCAGACTAATAAGCTCCGAGAAGGCTCAGAAATCCTATCGAGTAATGTGTTGCATTACAAATCTTAAAAATTACTCTAAAAATTAACATAATCTACTGCTGGGCACGTTAGTATTTTAATGTGATTGGAAGCGTGACCTCTTTCTGCTAACTTTCCAAGTGACCCCAGTGAATCTGTGGCATTTCTATTTATGTTAGAGATAACTAATTTTTACAGACCTGTAAAAATGTGAGATACAGAGAATGTAGATACAAAAAATACTGTATTTTCAGGGCTTTAGAAATTTCTGTTACAGGCTTTTATCTTACATGAACATGTATGCCCAAAGTTTACGTGTTTTGTGCAACTGGTTTTGTCTGGGCTTTTTTCTTTGGCTTTCCATTTCTGAGGCAGATGTTATCTTTATGGTTTAAGGGGTTTGGGCCTCCCTCTGTGATATTTAAAGGGACCCAAAGCTTACTAATTTTAATTTTAGTGGCTGCAACTAGCAAGTAATGGGAGTTACTGACCTTGAGACGACATGCGTGGAAAGGCAAAGTGTAATGCGGACTTTGCCACATCTCTCTGTGTCTTTCTTGGACAGTAGCTGCAATGTGCACCTATGTCTTTTAGATGTGTCATTTCCCTCCCCTGGCTTGTGGATGGACATCATCTGCATGACATGGATGATAGAGTAGAGGATAACATACTCAGTCACTTACACAAGGGGAAGACAACAAGGAAGAGGAAGGAAATAAGATGAAAAGTAGGAAGCAATATTGTCTTGGTTTGAGAGGAAGGGAGGTTTTTGGGAAGTTTAGTCAAACCAATCAGTGGTTAGATTTGAATATTGACACCTGGTGTGCCCACTGAAGACGTGAGTCAGCTCTGAGGACACACGGGGTTAAAAGCAGAGATTTCCCAGAGTTCGCTCTCTTTTGTTCCAGCCGCAGGAGAGTGCACATCTCCTCGGCCCAGGCACAGGCTGGGTGGGCGAGGGGAGCCATGGAGGCCCAGGCTGAGGTAGGCCGGAGCCCCGGAGAGAGAGAGAGAAGGTGGAAGGGAATGGAACCGGGCCAGCCCCTGCAGGACGGAGGGGTGGAGAGACACCGAGATGGGTTCCTTTCTGTCCCCCCACCCCCGCCAGAGGAAGAGAGAGACAGATCGAGCCTGTGCCGGCAGAGGAGGCGGCAGGGGGGTGATGCCCAGCATGTGGGAGCGCCACCGTGAGAGATCTCAGTGCCCTGAGGGCAGCGGAGCTCGGACTTTTAACCCTTTCTGGGTGAAGGAAACTTTGTGAAACATTAGTCCTCCTGGCTGGTGGTTTGAGAGAGGAGAGACAGTCTGGGACCTGAGGTGTTAAGAGGAAGATGGGAAAGAATCCAAAGTAGGAGGAGATGATGGAGTGGCTTTTTAGCTGGACTTTTCTTGTATAGACATAGACTGAACCAAGTTACCTGTAATACATGAGACTACATTTGGGTGGATGCTATAGCCTGAGCCAAGAGAGTGACCTGCAGTATGACACCACATAAAGGAGTGGAGTGAACAGAGGAAGATGAAGAGGGCGTGGTGGTACCCTCCGTCTTCAGGGAGAAGAAGAGCTCTGTTCTCAAGACCCTCGGCCTCAGGGAGGAGAAAATGGGGGGAACTGTTGTCCCAAAAATGAGACATGGTTGGTTTTTGGCACTTGGCAAAGCATCCTTGAAGAACCCTGTGAGCAGTCCATGGACGGTGGTGAGAGCAGTGTACATGGAAGGAGGATGTCACGATGGCAGATTTTCTCCGGGCAGTGCCATGTGTGACAAGGAAACATGGGAGGTTTCAACTGTGTTTTGTGAGGAGGACTGTGGTACAAGAGAGACTCCTCTCTCCCCTGATAGACTGAGAATTGATTATCTGAGTGAGGGTAACTTGATCAGGTTTCCAAGGTTTTGTCTCACTGTGGTTTGGTAGAAATTGGGTGGGAGGAGGTAGAATGTTTTGGAAGTTTTTCATTCTGTTTCCTGTGTGTTCCTGATTTTAGTGTAAGTTAATAAAGTTTTTTTTTTTCCCTCTCTTTCTAAGCTTGAGCCTGCTTTGCTCTTTTCCTTGTCACATCTCACAGCAGTTAGTTGAAGAAAATATATTTTCATGGGGGCACTGGCATTGGGCTGGTGTCAAACCATGATATCTTCATGTTCCTTCACCTGATTCAAGGTGAAAGGTTTGCTTGCAATTCTTAATCTATTGGGAGCACAGAGCTAAAGCCAGATACAATATTAATGATAAACGTTAGCCATCACAAATTACTAAAGCTTTTTTCAGCTTTTGATGTTCCCTCTTTAATACAGGGTTGTTTCTTTCTGTTCCTTATCTACTCCTTGCCTTCTGTGAGCATTGGAGCCCATCTTTCTTTGAATTATGGGTCTTCACCAGCATATGGTGATTGTTGCCCTCTTCACCAAGTATCCTGGGTGTCTCAGGGTGCCTTAAACAGATCAAAGCAAATTTTCCGTATTCTCCATCTTCTGAAATGGCTGTTGAGTACTGTATAGTTTGTCCCAGCTCCTTCTGATCCGACAGCAGTTAACATATCAAGAAACATGTCACAGAGACCCGAGAGAATATGTGTGAAATCTGAAAAAAATACGGACCAAGGGGTAGAGCAAGTAGAGGGAGTAATGAAGAATGATAAATTTGCAATAGAATGGAGTTATTAAGCTTCTTGTGAATATAGACTGAATTCACTAGATGATACTGGGTCCAAATAATTGGAGAGAATTTTTAAAATGTTCACAGTCTCATCACACAGACACAGACACAGACACAGACACAGACACACACACACACACACACACAGACACACACACAGACACAGACACACAAACATTTTGGCAGGAGAAAGTCTTTTCAGCCTGAACTGCATTTTTCCCAATGCATTTTTTCCCCAGATGAGCTACTGAAGAGGAAAAAAGATAAATTTCTTCCTACAGGTCTAGGCTACTTGAGCTGCAGGGAGTTGAAGGTGTGCATCTCCTTTTTAACATCTTGGATATTCCCCAAATGCGCTGGGCTGACTTAGTGGCCATCTGTCTGAATTGACTGTGTTGTCCCTGGCTCAAATGACCACCCAGCCTGAACTCTGCAAGGGGGGCTGCCTAGCTGTGGTTGGTTTCTTCCCCAAATAGCTCTAAAGTGTGGCTTGGTGTGTGCTTTAAGTAAAATTATGCTACTGTTCAGTTCTCTGCTTGATTAAAATGTATCTTTCAGCATTTAAGGGTGGGCAGTGACTTCCTGGGATTAGAAAGGGAAGTGAGCTGGCTGGAAAGCAGCAAGGAAAGAAGTTGTTTACGAGTAGTGTAAGGGCAGAGTAGCATGTGTTGCTGAAATCTGGGGCTTGGCTGCATTACTCAACTCCAGTTACGGATCTGCTAAATGTGTTCTGAGTCCCGTTTTCTTTCTTAATAGTACACACAAGGACGCTTTTACCAGAAGAGTGATTCATCTGCTGAGGTATCCCAGATAAATTTTCAGGAGAGCAGGCTCCCTTGGGCTGACAGTGTATCATTTGCCTCAGGACAAATGCCCTCACAGCCTGTCAAGTTGGCTGAACACAGGCTTCTGAAGAATTGGACTTTTTCAACATGTAAGATTTCACTCAGCATAACAATTTTTCTTCCCATAATAAACGCTTAGAACAGCTTTGGAAATCCTTTCATGGCTGTGGCAAGAGAGGCACCACTATCCACAGGAAGTACAGGAAGTATTATAAACTCACAAGTGCAATGACTACTTAACAGGTCTGTGTGAAACATGAGTGAGCACAATGAGGTGCCCCTTCACTAATTTATAGAAATGGAAAACTTGGTTCTTTTGAAGGCATGAATGTTGCAGTGGATGTAAAGTTAATGAAAAAGAATTGTTTGTATCTCCGTTTCTGTTTCAAAAAGAAATAAGTCGATAAAAGAAACCTATTGTAAGTCTTTTAATGACTAATTTTTAAAGCAGTCAAAACATTGGCTTCCTGAGGAAGCCAATAGCTGATTTAAAAAGGGTTGGGCTTTTTTTAGTTTGTTTTTTTTTTTTTTTTTAATGATAGATATATGTGTATGCTTAGAATATGAAAAGAAAGTATTTTCAATGTCCAGAGTCATTGGAGTGGACTATAACATTCTCTTACAAGTAGAGGCCAAGATTTCAGAGGTTTGGCCCAGGCTTTGATACAGACTTGTTTTCTGCCAGTAGCAATTAATATAATTCTCTTTTCCCTGTCAGATGAGTCGGATAACATTCTCAGATGCACTGGAATCTAATCAATTTTTCCAAAACATCTAAAGATCCTTGGATGGGAAACAGTATGTGATTTAGATCCCAAATCTATAGTTTCTGAAATTTTGTGTCTGTACACCTTTCTGGCTCAATATATTTGCATCTTAGCAGAAATAAAAGCAAGAACATCCTATCTGAAAAAATAGAAAAGAAATTGAGTTTGAGCTTGAACTAGCTTTCCTTCTGTCTTATTTGATCCTCACTAGTTCTGTGCCACACCTTCTGGCGTTTTTCCTTTTTTTTGCCCTGAATATTAAGAAAATGCCCAGCTTATTTTAATGGTCATAGAATGCGAAAATGAAATATCACTTTTTTGATGTAAATTAGTTATTTTCTTATGCTGAAGAAGCAGCTCTTTTTGATGGCAGCGGCTTCTGTTGTATTTATGTTCCTCCACTGATCTCATCAGGGTGCCAGATGAGCCATCCTTACAGGGCCTGAACCAGCTGAGTCCAATATTAATGAGGAAAGGGACCTGTTAATTGTAGCAAGTGGTTCAGAGACCAGTGCTTCAAAGCCAATTCAGCCAGACCAGACTCAGCCTCCCTGTGCACTGTTTTTCACATGATCTTTTATAATCTTTTGAATAAAAATTCTATATAGAGGCACAGAATTTCTAATGAAGTTATTTTTGC
Organism: Promerops cafer; assembly: GCA_013398275.1. NCBI lineage: Eukaryota > Metazoa > Chordata > Aves > Passeriformes > Nectariniidae > Promerops > Promerops cafer. Next base: position 7,477,045 of record VZSE01014922.1, read on the forward strand.
CATTAGCAACGAGCACTGTGACCTGCCATCTTCCTCTTGTGAGTAAAAGACTGAATGATTAACCAGGGTTATCCTATCAAATGACTGTTTATTCTATTTTCCAGCAATGATTTGAATTGACTCTAGACCAGAACATGGGGGATTTTCAATTATGTGCTTTGAGCTAGTCTCCTTCAGCTTGGACTTGGTGGTTTTTAACTCTCTAAGGGAAATATCTCGCTGCTAAAAGTCTAGGTTGCTGTAAGTTGCAGGGCATAAACTGACATTCTGGTGGATATCACAGAGAACTTCTTGGTCTCTTTGGTTTGCTGTTTGATACTTCTCATTTTGCTTCTTTTATTCTGAGAAGAATATGATGCTCATATGAACTTTTAAACTTTTGCTCAGGCACAGTGTAGAAACTCATGGTTCTCAGATGCACAAGCCATTTCTCCTCTCTTATGGACTCTGGCAGAGCACTCACTAGCTCCTGCTTTTCAGGGAAAGATCTTTGGCACCAGTTAGGTCCTAGGAAAGAATTTTGGCACAGAGTCTTTTTGTTGAAAGGTAGAAAGTAATTCACTAGGAGCTGTTGTCAGCAATGCTTGTTGCAGCCCACCGAAGTGAGGTTTCTGTGAAGAAGGTCTCTGTCATCCTGGGACTCTCCTTTAGCAGTTCCAGCTATGAAGACAACAGGGTGCTCATTGCTGCTAGGCACCGTGGGGGTATGAAAAAGGGAATATCTTCTGAGCAATTTCCAGTCTTTGTTCAAAAGTTAACCAAGTATTTTCTTCACAGACATTACTTCACAAAGAAGGAAGTAATGGATCAAATATTTCTAAGAGTAGGATGCAAGTGTGCTGAAAATCCTTTTGAATTAATCAATAATTTGATTTACTCTCTGGGGTTTATAAGAAATAAGATAGGAAAAGAAATCATAATTTCAAAATATGCTTATTTTGCCTGTGTTTTATTTAAGCATGTATGTAAATTTGGTTATCCTTTTCCCAAATGAAAACATTGCGTGAAGGATGTTGTGATCTCAGAAGATTTTGTAAGATACTATTAGAAATTATTTGGACAGTTACATTTTCTGAGGTTTCTTAAAATCCACAGCTATGATTATCCTCAGTGAGAGTCCTTTCTTTCCATTTGTAGTAGAGCTCACTATTGTCTTTTTACAGCCTAGGTTTACTGACTGTGTCAATTCACTGGCAGTTTTCTTTGAGTTTCCTGTATAATGCACACTAAATACTAGTTAAGAATAAAAAGACTTCTTTAAGGATTTTATAGTTTTTGTTAGGAATTTATGGTTGTGGGCTAATAATATCCTAGTTCACAACTGTCATTTCTATCTCTGTCATCACTTGCCCTCTGGAATTTATATCTGTGTTTTATAAGTCAGTGTTCAGGATCTTTTATTTTTATGTAGCCTTTTGGCCATTCTAGCCAAGATTATTTGTATACAAATAAAGATTGTTTCACATTACGTACCCAATTCCACTCATCTTTGGACAGGAACACTTAGAACATTATCAATATTAGATTTCACATCTAATCATCAGCTAGTTGAAACTGGCAGATGAAAACGTTTGTTTCCATTATGTCATCCCATTCTTTCTTCACTGGTCAACATGTCATTTATAGCTGTGGTAAAATTAGTTCAAAGCATGAAGAACTTCAACAACCGATGTACAGTGGTTATCAAGAATTGGTAAAGGAATCAAAATGGACAAAGCTTTCAGCTGAAAATCTATCACATGAGGGGAACTTGTATAGGTTTCCTAAGGTTTTCAACTTTGTGTTTCCTGTTGTAGGCAAGAGCTGGGACTTACCAAAGTATTTGTGGACAGAACAACTGCATCAAAGATTCTGCAGTCTTTGCATCAGGGTAGCATGTTTTTTCTTTCACATCTGTGATGAAATTTCCATGAAAGACATTATGATTAATGACTACAAATATGAAAGAGATCCTGAATTACACCAAACTCCAAGGTTTGGTGTGACTCAGATTCATTGACAAGGTGACATGAGAAAGATGTAATTAAAATAAATGGAATCTTTCCTATGCAGTGGTTTCCCAGCTGTTCCACAGCTTTTGGAATCAGCCACATTACACCTCACATAGCAGATTTGCATCTGCAAAAGATCACTTTCTATCAAGTAACTGTGTTCTTATACAAAGTGGCCATTTCAACCTTGTTCCTTCAGTTTGCTCTGTGATCAATATCACAGTCTAGACCTGGATGACTGCAGAATCTGATTGCAGCTTAATTTCCCACAAGAGTAGCTAGACCTGCTGAAACAGCTTGAATATGCAGCACTGAATAAGCAGGCTCAGTGACAAATGTCCTCACACCATATTGGGAAGCCCCATTAGCAGAGTGCTTCTTGCTGTGTTATTTTTCTCCCTATTGCATTTTGGAAGGATTAAGCTCTGGGACAGTCGTTGTTAAGTAAAGGAAAATAACATAGGCATCCATTACTGAATAAATAATACCAAGGAAACTGTAAAAGTGCATGTGTTTGTTTGTTATTTTTTAATTCTTCAGTTTATATAAGCACATACAAGGTTTGCCTTAAATACTTGAGGATAAACTGGCAGTATGTTAAAATCTTAGCATCCACTAAGGACTTTTACCCGCTTCTTTGCTAGGTTTAACTGGGGCAGTGGAAAAAATTACCTTCCCTACCAATCCTTTTCACAGACACTGTCAGATGACACTGTCCCCACAGTGTGGTTGGAGGTGCATGTGATCTGCGAAATTTGGAGCCTGCAGGGAAAAAGCACTGATGAGAACAGCAAGCTCATTATTAGGTTTGACTGCATGCACTGGCTAATGAGGATGGGTAACTTCATTTCGGGTGGCATCTGCTTTTCCTAATGCCAGCAGTGTCCCTGTCTGCTTTGCCTGTGAACTGTCTCCTGTGAGGCTTCACTTTGAGGCTCATCTTAGGTCAAGCCTCAGTCAACACTGGTGGACGTTAAAATGCTGGGCTGTAATTTACAGTGCTTTAAAGATGTTTCATTGTTATGTCTGTCCTTGCTGCACAAGTGCTGACTCTGGTAGAGAATCAGAAGGGAAAACTTGGGGCCAGTGCTTGCATCCACTGTCAAAGCTTAAGCCACTGGTATATGTGAGTCAGTGAGAGAGCTCTTGGTCTGGTTTGCCAGATGAAGTGATCTTGTCTCTCCAGAGGGGCTTTGTTGGATGAAGGGGAAGATATCAGAAGCTTCTTTTTCCTGGACAGGCAGCCAGGAAGTGAAGATGAGGAGAGAAGTGTGCCAGGGGATGTGCTCAAATGACTCACCTCCCTTAGGTAATGCCTTAGCTCCCTTCAGCAGCAAATACAAGCCAAAGTAACCTCAGGGTACATTTACGCAGAAGATTGGGCTGCACAGCTTATTCCACTGTGGGCACTCTTGGCTGAACTAATTTCTAGGATTCAGCTTTCAGTTCTTGTGCCTCTGTTGAAGGTAACAAAGAACCTTCGTACTACTTTACTTTTTATGCTGAGACCTAACTAATTCAGCTGTGGAGGTGTCAGTGAAAACAAGAGCAAATAAAGAAAATGGATGTGGGGAAGGAAGGGAACTATCGAAGACAAAGGGTTTAGGTAGCTCCCAGCTGGGGATCACTCATACAATGGGCCATTAAAATTTAGCTGAGTTGAGTATATTGTTTTTAATTTGTATTCCCATAACATACTCTGTTATGGAGGGTGTATGCAGCAAATGCATATTAATGATGCTACACATTTGCATATTATAGATCCATAATACCAAGGGTGTAGTAAAAATCTTTATTAAAAGTGGTGACTATGCAGCAGTCAATTTTCTCTGTATCTCAACCATTTTAATGCTTTTTTTTGTGCGCACACACACACACACACACCCCCACACACACACTCCCACCCTACAACTGATAGCTATACTACATTAAGGGACTAATGACCTGCAAAATTCCATTTATAAAAGACGAAAAAATGTTAGATTTATATAGGGAATCATCAAATTATCTCTTCTTCTGGAAGATTTCCAGTTCTTTGTTCCTTTGTTCTAAAATTTTTAAACCAATAACCTGACAAATGCAATGTTGTTAAAATATATATTTTTAATCCGCTTCAGATTTAGTGCCAGGAGAAGATTATCCTGAATTTAGTTTTCAGGATAGTTAGTATGGCTGAGATACATATTTCTGCAACTCAACATTTTAACATAAAAAGTAGCCCCATCTGGGCTAGCTGTGGATTTAGGTAGTGGTCCTTAACTAAGGAAAGCTTTAGTCGTTACTTCACCATGTCTGAACAGCTGTATTCTTTTCTGGATTACACTTTGAACAAAATATGGCAAGTTTGCCTCCCATTACTACTGTTCATGGATGTTGTTACTGATTCCAGAGAACTTAGAAATATGGTAAAAAAGGGAGTATCCTGGCCGGATATACTACAATATGAGCAAAAGTCTTGATTGCCACATTTCAGTCTTGGTGAGGAAAGGTTTGTTATGTAAGAGATGAAATCATGGCCCGGATTCATAGAACCACAGAACAGCTTGGGTTGGAAGGGACCTTAAAGATCATTTAGTTCCAAACCCCTGCTGTGGGCTGGTTGGGATACTTTCCACTAGACCAGGTTTCTCAGAGCTTCACTAAAAACCTTTGAAGTTTCCTGTAAACTGGGCTGGCTAAAGGCCAGGGACAGGCAACTCCCTTTTGAATGGGTTTTTGTGCGCTGAGCAATCACTTGTAGCTGTTTCTCTCTAGAACAGAATCATGGCAAAAAAGGGGAAAAGTGGACTCCAAGCTCATGGTGCAAGAGGTGGATTTTGGGAGGTCTGGCTGACTGCAAGAAGCTTCTTTCTCAGAGCGTCCCACACAGTTTCGCATCAGCTGGTTTTTGTATGGACGTGTGATGAGAATTAAATTATGTCTGGGATAATACCGGGCCTGGACATGGGATGTTTAACTCACTCCATCCCATCTTCTCTTTCCTAAAGAAGGTGCCACCTCTGATAGACCAGAAGGAGCAGGAGATATGTGGTTCCATGATGCCAGTGGATCCTTGTCTCACAGTAGCTCCCTCCCCTCACCTCTTTCACAGAGCAGTAGGTACCACAGCTCCACTGCCTCTGTGCTTTGCTGTGCTGAGAGTAAAAGCCCAGGCTATCTTCCACTGCTGTTCACAGGTCTTACCATTGCCCACAGTGTGTGCTGGAGCATAACCCAATTTATAGAAACTAAATGATCTTCACAAACCTAAAAAGGCTAAACTAATGTGCTGCTCAATGGCTTTATATCCTCAGTGATACTTTCTTTAAGAACGACAAATCAGAAGTTTGAGAAAAATTTTTCATTCTTCAGATACTGTCTGACTTTAAGAGTAAGATTTATATTTTCAGGCTATGCGCAAATCATCATCCCTTGCTTATTAAAGGATAGCAAAAGTGAAACACTATAGGCTAAAAGCAGGCAAGAGTCTAAATTTTAAGTAAATCTATCTTCCCTACTCTGCATTTACTTTTTTAATATCTACAGAAGTGTTGCTGTAAATATTTCAGATTTAATTTTAACCTGAAAAACAAAGAAAACAAAGAAAACCAAAATTATATTGTCCTTGATGGGGAAGGATATATCCCCTGTGTCCTGTGTGCCTGCAGCAGTTGTCCATGACCTTCCATTCCTTAGATACCTGCAGGTATATTCAATGTACTATAGAGATGTCAGAGCAGAATTGTGTCAGTGAATTCTGTACACCATCTGCCCTGCATAAGGTTTATGTGAGGGTTAAGGCTGAAATATCAGAGCAGTGACAAAAAAAGTCATCCCAGATATATGTGGACTTATAGTTGTGTGATGTGAGGACTGAAATAGCAAAATCCATCTTGGATTAAATTTTATTTTCACCCCAAAAATTCTTCCATTGCTGTAATCCAGCTGATTTTTTTTTGAGTGAAACTAATTGGGGCAAAATAAATATTATGAGTGGCTAGAAAAGAAATAGGGAAAATGGGTATAGTTTTTCAGGGAAATTAAGAGGATGCAGTATGCTATTAGCCTTCCTTGCAGTCCAGTTGAGGCACATACTTTACATCCTGACTTAGTTTTATTCAGTCCCATAGGGATTCTTCATGAACAAGAAGTGGAAGCAAAAAGAGAAGAGTCAAGACCTCACTGTTTTTCCCTTAGTCACTTGAAGGACCAGTTGCCCCATCATAGTCCCCTTAGACCTAAAGGGAGTTTTACCAGTGACGTTAACAGGAACAGGACCTGGCCCAGTAGCTGGCTATTTTGGAATTACTTCTGTTGCCCTTACTGCATTGTTGCTCAGAGTACAGAACATCCTTGCCTTCTGTTTTCCAATCCTTACTCTTTCCTTAGAATACTTAGGCAGAGAGTGACTGTAAATGCTTAACCTTTGTCAATGGCAGACGTTCAACTGAGTTTGGCTGCCTTCCTCTATTTCCTTGTGGACACTGATTTAAGAGTCCATCCAAAACATTTGTTCAGAAGGATATGACTAACATGAGAATCTGTCACTGTGTAAACACAGTGACCAAAAACTATTTGGCAGTGTTTTGGATCTGCTGGCTAATAACTGGGTATTTACATTTGATTTAACAGCACCAGTTGTGATGATCTAATGTATCTTAATTTTTTTGTGGAAAGATCATCACATTTTTTTTTCATTTTACAATGATTCAGCATAATAATATGAGAGATAAAGAACATATAAAGAAAAATACATATTTCAGTAAGTAATATAAAATTTCAGTTAGAACCACATTAGGAATGATGTGCTGAGCTCACACCAGAAGAGCAACGCCTGCATTTACTGGAAACATTGCAGAAAGAGTGAGTGAAGTCATTGAAAACAAATTGCCATTCCCTTCCTAAATAGGCTTGGGCTGGAAAATGGTCCTCTGGGTTGTGACCAGATTTAGCCTCAACAGCCAGAAACTGAGTGATTCCCTTGGGAAACCAATCTGAAAAATATGGATGAGAATTTTTGAAAAGAGGAGTGATACATGAATATAACACAGTCAAAAATATATCAAAAGCCATAAACTATTTTCCATTGTTTGGGCAGTTTCAGAAGAGCACATTCATCTATTAATTCTTTTATCACTGCAGCAGCTATAAAGTTACACTGATCCAGCTGTGTCAAAAATTATGTGAACAACACCTATATCAGTCCCTAACAGAAATACACATTATTCACTATCAGGAAAACTATAAAGACTGTGAAGCCTTAATGATACAGATCCAAGTACATATTGATAAGTTTGAAGGGCATATGATTTGTATTACCTTGTGTATGTTCTACTGACATTGTTTTCAGCATGTTGTAAAAGAGTAGAATATTGTGCAAGAGTTGGTATGAACAAATTTGCTTTTGATTCTCCTACTACTAAAAACTCCTACTACTAAAGAGGTTATGAGCATGTTTGAGGACAAGATCTTTTCCTGCCCACTCAAACAGTACCCAGATTTTTTGTTTGCAAAAAGAAAAAAAATTCTCATACATGTCTCAGATCACCCCAACAGATCTGATGAGATATGGAAAGTCAAATAATGTGGTCTGAGAACCACAGGAATGTCAGAATTTTCCATGAGCTTTCCAAATCTAATAATGACAAAGATAATTCTGTGCACAGAACCATCACCATGGATCAGTCCTCCTAGTGCTCAGTACCTTCAGCTTTTCACATTTTTAATCTTTAATTTTGTTCTTGATAGCTGATGAAAAAAAAATTCTGTGAAATATACTTTCAGCTTTGGTTAGATCTCACCCTGGCACTTTCATTTCTGTGCAGTACATTTCTTCTTCTAAATGTTTCATTTCACACTGACAAGCACTTTAGCTGGAAAGCTGTGAGGTGCTCTGATAGAATTATAGAAATTAGGAGTCATCAAACCTATCCCTGTGCCTTACGGGAGGAGAAAGCAAAGAGATGGCAGAAGACCAGAAGATAGCAATACTATGCTATACAAATGTTTGTCTTTACCAGCCAAGTAACTGCAGCTGGGACCAGTATATATGTTTTGTTTGTTTGTTGTTTTTTTTTTTTTTTTTTTTTTTTCTTTTTCTTTTTTTTTTCTTTCTGACAATTCACTCTAAAATTTAAAATCTGCTATATAACCCTTTTCTTTGATTTTTTAAAAAATATTTTACTTCAGTTTCTAATCCTTGCTTCCTGCATGGATAACCAAAAGGACAGCTATAGCTTCTGGGCTCAGTTGCCACTTACAATATGTAGATCCTTGCATGTCCAAGGAATAATGACAGGCCTCTGTGTTGAAGACTTCAGTATTTCTAAAATTAACAGGAGTGGAGTTTGGTATCTGTGGGGAAATTTGGTAGGGAGAAAGTGAGGAGAGGAATACAGCAGACTCATACCCTAGTGTGAAATACATTTTTCCTTGAAATCTCTCTCTCCCTGTCTTTCCTTGGCGGAGCTGGTCAAATCATTTAGTGACAATGAGTCTTCTTTGCCAATGTTGCCTTTTCATTATTTCTGCACTCACTGTGATGGCGATAAAAGACTGCTTCAGAAAGAAAAATATTCTCAAGATCTTGCCCTGCAGTGCTCTGGAGATGTGATTAACCTTCCATAGATATAGACTCATTCAAAGCAAGGGCCTTGAGACTAGCTGGTAGATTTTGGATATTTTCCAAGGCAAAAATGAAACAGAAGGATCTGGATGTTCTGCATGCACACTGCAGTGGCAGTGGGCTGTCATTCCTGGAGGCTGGACATGTCCTGTCTCCAACAGCACTTCCCAAAAAGGTGGCTTTATCTCTCCCACCTCATTCCACTTCCCAGCCTGAGCAGTGAATGTTCTTCCCCTCCCATCTGGAGGCTCTGCTGCTCCCTGGCATTGCAGACAGACAGGCACAGCACTTCCACCATGGTAGTCAACCTGGTTAGAGCAGGCTGGGGACTGCTTGTGTGAGCTTCTCCACCAATAAATCAGACGGGTGGTAAAGATTTCCCGTTTGGATGCAGCGATGAACAGCTGTGGGGAGTAAATGTCTCAGCTGGAACAGCTGGAGCTGAAAGAGGATGTGTGACTACGTCCTGAGACAGCCAGTCAGTCTCAGACAGCTACGTAACAGGAGCAACTGAGCTGTGCTTATACAATTTCCAGGCACTTAAACAAAAGTATTACCCTAAAACCTGCCTCAGTCACCATTAAAATACTAGAGCATCTTGCCATCTGTTCCCCAATTAGAAAACAAACATGTCTAATTAACATCTCCTTATTTTCTGGTCTCAGATACCCACAAAAAGAGTAAAAGAAGTCTTAGAAGCTGATTGTAGAGAGGAGCTCTAAATACACTGTTGCAAATAGAAAATGACTCCCTTAAAAAAATATATAAAGCTTAAAATTTTGCAAGACCTACTTACAATGCCAAGAAGAATAGTTCTAGCAAATCCTAATGGGCAACAATAAATCCAGATGAGTCTTTTTCAGAAAAACCCAAGAAACAATATAATCAAGAACCCCATGTGCAAAAACTACACCTCTAGAGGGTGAAGGATCCTTATTGTACTCTGTTACCAATTTATCTCGAGCTTTGGATGAAAGTATCTTGAACAAGGGTAACATCTGATAAACATTAACCTCATTTAATTTATTAATATTTGTGGGGGATTCTTTTTATTTTGAAGACTATGTGTATGATTTAAAAAAAAAAAGCAATAGGTTACTATGCTTCCAGTTCTATATTGATGTCTTTCTGAAGTCTGAAACATTTCTTGAACTCCCTCAACTGCCACAGACAGAGGCTGTAAGGCAGCTGGTAACATCAGTCTGATACATCCCATTAGAGAGGTTTGCTTTCTGGCTGCCAATAATTTTTCTTATCTTTAATGAACTGGTGTATAATACTCTGCATTATGTGCCTGTTTCAAATGTTTGTCTGTTTGTTTGTTTGTTTTTTCCTAATGAGAAGCTAGTTTCATGAATGAAGTTGGGGAAAAAACCAACAAATCAAACAAACCAGAGGTGGTTTTGTTTGTTTTTGTTGTAGTTAAAGAAAAAAAAAAAAAAAGAAAGAAAAAAGGAGAGAAGTTGTTTCTTGAAATTTCTAATGCTTCATGGTTCAGAGTAAGGTTTTGACTCTTAGAAACACTTAACACTTGTTTTGTGGCCAGGCTTTGGCAGTGCCCACAAGAGCAGCCCACATTTTCATCCAATGCATCTGTTTATGTGTCAGTCTGCTATAAAGCAAATCTCTGCAAAACCCTCTGGAAAAGCTTCTGGTTCTCCTTCAGAGCTCTTCATAGAAAGGATGACAATCAGCTACCACTATCAGTTTCTGCTTTAAGCCTAGTGGCAGAGGCAGATTTCAAGTTTCCAACCCCCCAGTGATTTGTGTGGGTGTCAGCATTTCTCTGTGCAACAGAAAGTTCACAAAGTCTATCCTTTTTCCTCATTTGATAATTTAAAAACTTGGAAAAATACATTCTTAGGAAATACACAAAGGGAATATAGATGCAATTTCAAGGCATGTAATAAAAATTCAGATTTAAGGCTGTCTTAGTGATCTTAATTCAACCCTATTATGCATATTGATACAATAATAAAAAAAGTCTTTACACCTCTTTTTTTTCATGCCAAAGATTGTGTCATATTCATTATATAAAATGTGTATGCTCAGGACTATATAGCAAAAGAAGAATCCCTAGAAGAGATACAGGCCAAAGGACTGGCACATGGAATAAGGAGGAGACATACAAAATATAAACAACCTGATGGGGGTAGATGTTTCAAGAAATGGAAAGATATAAATTGAAGGAAAATAGGCATTGTGTGCTAAAGACACATACCACTGTGCACAGACATATCTCTTTGCTCCTCCTCTTGATTCTCTCTGCATGGGAGGTGATTATACAGCAGATGTAATTGCTGTTTCCTGGTGACTCAGGCATTGGGTCTCCCACACCACGTTTGCAGACACAAGCCCTTCAAGTCAGCGTTCACTTTCTGTTTCAGAAGGCACTTCAAATGAAGATTTACATTCAGAAGCATAATGAAACAAATAGGGACAGTTTTCTTTAGCATTATTTGTGTAAAATATTGCCACAGGGACAGAAAAATTACCTTGATCATGAAATAATGTCTGAGATGGATTATATCACACAGTTCTCTCCCTTTGGCAATGTTTTACTGATGCTCCCTTGAAAACCAGTCAGAATTTACATCCTCTATATGCATTCATATACACATATTATATTCAATTGTCCGTCTTTAACACAAAATATATTTTTAAACTTGTAAAATTATGGATATAATTTTGCATCTACACTTAGCTGGTGTAATTTAGGTCCCTGGAACAGGTAGCAAGACTACACCTTAAATTACTGAGATATAAGATACATTAGGTGAAAAAATACCTCATTGATGTCATAGCATGAATTTCATATATTATGGAAATCAGTGCTTACTCTCCTGTATCATTTGATACCAAGGAGAAAGAAAAATATCATTCTTGGTAATAAAATTTAAGCAATAGTACATTCTCTGTGTCCCAGCCCTACAATGTCACAAAATTGGTACCTCTTGCCTCTTATGATTCCTACTAAAAATTAAATCTCTTCATGATGTAAAGCAGGAACTTCCAAGAACCACATTGTGCTTTGTGTTCCCTAATGGAAAGGAGATATCAGGAGCAAATGAAACTTAATTGAAGCACTCTGCTTTCTTGATTGTTCTTGGGCACCAGAGTAGCCCTTTGTGTGTGTGGATAACCAGGCAGAACATTCCTGAGGCTGCTGTAATTTATGCAAGGTATTGGACTGACATCTGGCTGTCTCCAGACTCCAGGGGAAGGTGTAAGTGGCTTAAAGCCAGTTTAGCCTGTTCTAGTGATGAGAGCAGCTCAGAAAAATCAGGAAATCTGGCACTTATGTATACAAATTATAATAATAATATTTTGGGGCAGAGGAATAAATAGATGCCAGGCTGAGCAAATGTGGCCCAGTAGTGCTGCACAAACAAAACCCCATCTGCTGGAGACTTTGCAAGCCTTTAAGACTTACACTTTTGGGTTCATAGATTTTTAATAAAATGCATAGATCATCAGGGCAAGATTAGGGACTGATAACTCAACTGTGACTTGTATTTTGATTTCTTTTTAAAGCCTGGCACTTCCAAAAACTAACAGTAAGGTTTCTGTTTTCCTTCACAAATCTGCTTTACTTTACTCTTTGGATTATAAAACAGGGATGAAAAGGGACTGGTGGGGTAGTCCTGTACTCCTACCTCCATCTTCCTGTGTGCTGACATTTCAGGATAAACTGCCTTTCCAGAAAACTGCAACAAGGAACGTTGCAGTTAGAATATGCTGATTTTTGATGTTCACTAAATGCACAGAAGGTATGTTGTATGGAATTCCTTCCATCTCAAAACCTCTCTTTTTTGGCCATTGACACATGCCACTAACATACCTTACACATATTTTGTGGTTTGGTTCTGTGAAGGAAGTATTAAGCTTTGAGACACTGTAATAAATTTGTTTGGTTTTGATAGAGATTGGCTGCCTGAATGCTACCATTTTTATCAGCTATAAATTGCTCCACAAGCTGTGGGACGAACAGCCTTTCATAGTCAATTTTGACTTAAACTGCATAAATCATTTGCAATGATTCCTTCAAGAGATGTCAGTTCTTTCTCCTGTGTAAATTTGTCTGAAAAAGCATTTTCTAATGAATTGTATCATTCTCACTCTGGAGAGTGTTCATAAATAATGCCCTGCAAATGCTTGAAATTTTAGGCGGGCTGGTTACCAGCTTACCCATGTGGTGTTTTATCTGGTTGCTATAGGATGGCCAGATGCAGCAGTGCAAAGCAAGTCCATGTTTGAAATGTAATATTAGTGTTACTGTCAGAGCTTTTTGGACCAGCCCATGGATCCTGGTTATCCTGTGCTAACAAACTACTCGTGAATAGAGACGACACGGTGACAACACTTCCTTAATTCAGTCTGGGGCTCATCGACCCTTTCCAGGGACAGAGGGAACCACACTGGGCTTCTGCCTTGTGGGAAGCCGTACAATCACTGAGAAAGCAATGTGAGCCCCATTTTTCTGAAAAGGACCCAAACTGCACAATGATTGAGTGGTCAAAACTACAACAAGGTCATGATAAGGACTGGACTTAATCCTGAAATTCTAATCCAGTATTGGAAAACCGTGCTCTCCTTTAACTTAAACAAAGGTTATTGGAAATATCCTTTCAATTAATACTGATGAGACTGAGGCAGCTTTTGCTGCCATTCAGTTTCATATTTCCTAATCTTTCTGTTTTCTCCTTTCTGTAGTGACTGTCATAGACTTTTCCTATCCTGGGGTGAAAATAATTGAGCAGTTAGCAGAAGTATCAATATCAGAGTTAACCTCTTTTCTGTGGTAAAAATGGCATTGTGTTAATCTCCCTAAAAGAGAGTCACCTCTCTCAGAGTGTCTGAGGATGGTGTTTAGTTAGATATATTCTCAGTGACCCTCTGAGGACCTTTGAGGCATACTGGCCATATCACTTAGAGGTGAAACAGAGAAATGTTTTCAGATAGAAAAAAGAGGGAATTTCTCTTATTTAATTTTCTTAATTCCTTTTGAAAATGAATGGAAACCAAAGCTATTCCCTGAAATTAAATTCTGAAAAAATTCTATGTTCTAACCCAGACACTATTAGTTACCAGGTACCAACCTGAGAAGTACCATGAGCGGTACCTGCCCTACTGACAGCTAACCCCAGAAAGCAGTTTTCCTCACTGTGGAAGAGGCACAGATAAGTCTCTTAAGATAGATAAAGTAGATAAAATACTTGAATCCAATCTTCCACCTCTCTGGTAGGTTTAATCTCAATCTCCTGACTCCTGGATCTGTGCAGCTCACTTTTCTTTCTGCAGTGAAAGATTCTCCCTGATAGACTTGTCCTGGAACTGTACTGTCCTTACAATTTGTGGAGATGATAAAGCCTGAGTTTGATAATTATGCTCTGCCCTTCTACACCTTTGAGTGGCACAGATAGCTACTGATCCTGGCCTGCTTCCACAGAACTTACACTGTTAGGTCTGGGATGGGCTTTTTGTATGACATTAGAAAAGGAGCCCCTTGCATCTGCTCTGCTGAGAGGTGTAAAAACATCATCATCATTCTTAGAACAAATAATTTTTTTTTACCCTGAGCTTGCTTGGACAACCTTGTACTGAGTAGTTTACTACAGCTTTTCCTGTGGATGTCACTCGCACAAAAACAAGGGTCAAATAGGAAAACGATTATTTACGCACCTCTTTACATCAGACTCTCGCCATGAGAAGACAGGACTTTTCCTGCCCAGTATCTCAGTCAGTGCTTAGAAGACTGGCATTATGCCTGCCATTGTTGAAGGGTTAACCTGACTATGAGATTCATCCTTCATGTCACACAGCACTGCTAAATATATCTGTTACTTGAGCTCATTAGATTTGCCAAATGTCTAGATGTTTCTCTGACTCCTAGCTCTACAACATGCCTTTGTCAGGATGACTCATTGATTCATGAAGTCTTTTCAGCTACATCAGTGTTTTTCATTATTTAGTTACCATCGGGCTTTTCTCTTTTTAAAATTTTGCTCCCTTCCNAGGCTTTTTAAAATTTTAAAATTTTGCTCCCTTTTTAAAATTTTGCTCCCTTCCTCTCCCTGCATCATTGTCCTAGAGAAAAAAAATCCAGTTTTACCCCAAACCAAAATTACAAAGAGACAAATAAAATAACACAACGGTGGCTGGTTGCACAGTTTTTAAGAAGCAGGGTGTTTTACAGACCCGCACAATGGCAGTGTCATAAAGAAAAGCCAACTGGGTTCCTTTGTGGGTGGTGGGGTGACTTTTCTTCAGAATAAGAAAAACAGCTGTGAGGTTTTCCAAAGTCACTGTCAGAACTAGATTTTCACAAAGAGGAAAGAGAGAGAAAAAGAGACTAACAGAGAAAACATACAAAGACACCACTTAAAGAACAGGTGTTTCATGACAGGTCAGAACAGAGTAACCCAGCACAAAAAGAACTGTGACAAGGCATAACATCAGCATAGAAAATGTTCAATATTTTTCCAATCACACCCATTGTTCTGCTTAACAGATTCTGGCAAACAACCCTGCTGCAACCTTTTAGGTATAGAGGATCAATGAACAATTAATGGTGCCACTGGATATGCTGCGATGCACAAAATAACTTGTATTCCCAGAATGGCTGTAACTCCTGCTTCCCTTAGTGCTGGAATCAGGAGTTCTCTATTCTGCTTATCTCTGTAAAGTAGAATAAAAACTTGGATCAAATCTGGATGTCAGCATTTGAGGTCATTGTGAACTGAAAGAACCAAGGGCACACCCAGTGTTAAAAGAAACATATTGATTTTGTCTCTGAATGTTTTTTGTCTAGCATGATGCACATGCTAAGCAAATCAGGAATGACTAATGGGGTTAAATGTGATCATCACCATATCAAATATCGGCTCAGAGTTGCCCTTTCTGCACTAATCAGATTTCACAGTATTAGGAGTTGAATTTGTTTTAATTTTGTCTTTATCCCTTGAGATACATACCTGAGTTAGACATGACAGTTGGAGCCATGAGGTTGAATCCTGTGTCTCACAATCAAAATTTGGTTCTTTAGCCACAGTCTAAGACTAATATGAGGTAGCTGTAAGTACCAGCCACTTAATGTCTATGAATCTATCATTATATCCAGAGAAATGAGAAGCTAAATACTTGCTAATTTCTTGTTGACAGGATTGATCAGTTGGAAACTAACTAGGTGCACCGAGCAACATACAGCCAAGAGAGAAATGGACCTGAGCTGTAAACCACTTCACAGCTCTGGCTTTTGGGATGACGCAGGAATCGAGCAAAAATTTAAGCAGACAATTATGCCATAATAATTACCATTTTCCAGGCATGTGCTATTAGCAGCTCACAGTCAGCAACAGCCCAGTGTCTCCCTGCTGGTCTGTATTTAACAGAGGTTTCCCCCACTGCCATCCCAGCCAGCACATATGAGGAGGACAAGATAAGGAAATAGGGGTCAGTTTAGGAGGCAAGGGTCTCTGCAAGTATATGCCACATCTCTAAAGATGCATGATGTGTACTAGGCACACATTTTCATCCCTGACTCCTAGTGATCCCAAGTGCTGATGCAATTGTTCCTCCATGCTGAAACCTAGGATGCAAAAGGACGGCTCAAATTCGCTGCTGTCTTGACCACGCAGTTTTGAGCACAGCTCAGCCCTAACAACACTCTCCTCTCTGACAAAGACAGGAGAATACTGTGCTGCTGCAAGTTGGGAAGGGAAATAGTTAATCCTATGGTCACAATTTCTCTAAAATCAGTTGACTTCTGCTATGTCTGAAATGCTATTTTAGTGCTTTAAACTTCAGGCGAACCTCCAGCACAGACACTCCTATATCCCAGAAGGCTGATTTAAGTGCATATATGTTTAAAGCCTGGAGAAATGGCATTTAGTTCACTGCACCCTGGATCTATTGCATAAAGGATTAGGGATTTTATTCTCAAAACTGCTACTACTCTTCACCCATAAGCAAACTTTTTTGACATTGGTGAGTTTATCTTGGTCTAACAAATTTATTACTTTCTGGAGAAATGACCAAACTGCACAATATTTAGCACAGACTATAGATGTCTGTAGTTCTACTCAGTCTTCCCTCAGCCCATTCTCAGGATCTCATCCAATTAAGAAAATAACTAGAGTATCTTCAAAAAAGCCTAGGTGACGCTGAGAACTAAATTAAATTAACTCCCAACAGCCATCTAGGTTCATGGCTGGCTCAGACTTCCACTGCAATGTAAATTCTTAAATATTTTAATTACAACTCAGAAACAGGATCCTAAGTCACTTAGCTTCTTCTGAAAATTTTATCTGGGAGCTGATGAACAACGTCAGAGTTTAATCTAAATTGTCAGTCTGCACAACACCGCAGGCAGTGTTTCACACTTAAACCATTTTTTTTTCCCTCGTAAAAACCAAAAGAACTGACAGATTGATCCAACAAGGGGAAAAAAAACAGCTGCATCTCTTCTGGGTGGTGAATAAAAAACCAGCATCAAGGATCCCTAAGGGTTCCCAAATCCTGGCATGATACAGAACTATGGAGTAGCTGGTGTCACAGTCTCTGGAATCCAGCTGCCTTCTGCCAAGATTGGTTTAAAATTGCTATTGGAAATTTCTTCTCTGTGATCAATATCTCTTTGCTGCTCACTTCTGACCTGGCACTTTGAGCTTAACTTGATAATACTCAAGGAACTTCTCGTCATGCATGGAGGAATTCTGTGTTGTGCCTTTATGAGAATGACACAGCACTTGGGTGAATGAAGTTTCTCCCCAGTGTCAGAATCATCAGTCTCTGGGAAAAAGCAGCATGGGGCTGTCAGCTCTCCTGAAAAATATTTTATCACTGGACAAACTTGATAGTAGAAGCAAAAGCACTTTATTGCTTTTAATGTTGATTACAGTGTAAGCATGCATTTTATATCTCTCCCTCTCTGTAGGACTTCCTTAGCATAAAACAGCATAAGACTGCTGAAGATAAAGGGATGCAGCTTCCCACTACTACATATTAATCTCACAGAATAACAAATTAACACATTGGTGTACTACAGTGTTTTTAGACATGGATTTCCTATCCACAGGAGCTTGGAAATGAGGAACCTTCTGACAGCTGGGATATAGGAGAAACTTCTGAATTTCCCATTCATTGCATGTCTGTGCTCTAGTTCTGGGTTGTAATTAACCAAAAGCACTTATGTCATATTTAGAAGGGTTTATACATCTGTTTCTCTAATGTACACCAAAGATGGTTCTTTCCATGATACTCTTATTTTAAATGCAAATAAAGAAATAGTGGAGCCATGAAAGAACAACATACAATTTATATTCCTAAAGAATCTATGGTGTTTGACATATTGATAATAAGAGATATTTTCTTATCCTGGAGAGCTATAGGACCTAACTGGAAAGGAAAACATAATTTTCTACATGGTGAAGTGACATACAGAAAATTCCAGTGACTCTTCCAGTGTCAGCAACAAAACATCTGGGACAGAGAGAGGCATTGCACAGACCTCAAGGAGAGTCCTTCTCCTTGTGAATTTCTTTTGTGTGTCATTTCTCTCCAACCAGTTTTCAGGATTTTGACTCTTTCACCTCCTTTTTCATCATCTGTTTCTGGCAAAACTCCATCTTGTTGCCTATTTCTTTAACAAGAGCATAAGGATGGCCACACTGGGGCAAGGCTGAGGCCCATCCACAGGGAATGCTGGTAGAGGGGTGGCTCTTTAATAGTGTCAGATGTACTATGCTCTTTTATGAAATGTGATGGATTGCAATGAGAAATAGCTGTTCTGTGCATAGAACACTAACCCTAATCTGCAGAAATTTTTGGGAACTAGATAGAAGAAAGGTACTGCCTAGTTGTTCTATGAAGAAATAAATGTCAGGGTAGCTAAAAAGGGGAGGGAAGTGAGGAAAGAAGAGGAAAAAAAGTTTGCATTTTTGAAAGGACCTATTTTGGGTACTTGGCACATTTCCCAGTTTCTTGTCCTGGGTCCGTGGCAGCCAGTTTAATTAGTTTTTCTCTGTACAACTTCTGATACTTTGCAATTGTGATTTGTGCCTGGTAGGTCATTAATTTTCTTCCTGCCCATTTTAATGCACAGCCTCCTCAGAGCTAGCAAAACCAAGCTTTGGCACATGATTCATATTGATTGATGGTTGTCTTTCATCTGACGTAACAGGTGAGAAAAAAAAGGACATGGATACAGGAAATGCTATAGGAATTTCTGAATGAAAGACAATTAAAATTACAGTGAAAAGATTATCCTTCAGCACTGCATTAACCATCAGCAAAGCCTCGTTGTGGCAGATGTTCTACAATACTATATTTTGTCTCAAAAAGAGCTTAGCTTTCATCATCATCAGAATTTGGATGCCATTTCCCACTAAAATCAATTTTCAAAAATCACATAAGTAGGTGTGATGTTTACTAATGACTTTGAGAATTTGGGTCATACAGTCTAAAAGATCAAGGCAGGCAAAGGGCTGGGTGGGCAGCCCTGAGAAGTGGACTGGTTTGTTCCTCATAAAGGTAACTTGTGGGCTAGAGCAAACAGCTTTTCGAGTCCGACTACAGAATTACGTCTTTTTTGTTTTTTTGTTTTTTTTCCTTTGGAGAGAGGGAAATAGCCTTATGTTTACTGGATGCTCAGGCCATCCCTGTGGTGAGTAAAATTACCTCTCTAAGGTTCCTAGCTGATCTGCCTGGCTGGACGTTGCACCAGGACTTAAGGGTCACGCTCTGCATGTGACACAACACCAGCATTGTAAGAAGGGACCTCATAAGTTCATGAGACACAACTTTCTTTCTAAATGTCTTAGAAATGAGACATCAGTGGTGAATCTTAAACTCTGAGTCAAGGTATTAGTTACCATTTCCTACCCAGACAAATCCACCTCTTTTCCCAGTTCATCCTTCCTTGAATCTGTGCAGCTGGGGGTTCTATTGCAGGCTGTTATTGCCAATACAATGTGTGCTGATTCTCAGGTTGTCTTTATTTTCCCTTATTTTATCTCATTCCTGTGAGATCTTGCTTATCTAGAGTAACTTACTGCAGGCAGCTATGAGCATGTAAGTCCTGCTAATGGCAAGCAAGAAGTTGCATTCCTTAGTCATATAAAACCAATGAAAAATGTAAAATAATTAAATTTATCCCTAGGTACCAACATATTTATCCTTCTAGCTGAGGCCTGCTTTATCAGAACAGCATGGAAACAAATTCTCATTATGCTGATGGAAGGCAGATTCTGTATTTCCCGTGTAAGCCATGTGGAGCAGCCCCTTGCTTTTGATGCCATATGTTTTCATGATCACAGTGATTTGCTTTGGTTTGCTTTCATTTACCTCCTAGAAATATGAGAGTCAGGGGAAATGGTAGGTGCTGTATTTGCTTCTGCTTTGTTGATAGCTCTGTATATTATTCAAATCCATGTATTTATTCCCAGAGGAGAAATATCATTAAGGTATTGTTAATGCTGACAATATATCACTCCTCAGAGTTAGGTGATTTATTTATTTATTATTATTATATAATAAACCAGCCCTTTGGAATATTGTATGCTTGGGAAACTCTCAGTTACATGTTTAAAATCAAATTTGTCAGTAGGTTAATATAGTTGTGCACTTTTTGTCTCTGAAACAGAGACACCTTTAGCTTTCCCATGCAGTTGTCTGCTGAGGACATGGATCCCACCAGGATATTCAGTCTTATTGGAGTGGTGAAGAAGGAGAAACTCTGACTATTTTCAAGGACCCAAGAATAAAACTTAGCTGGATGGACCATAATTTCTTCCAGGTATAAACTGATATATATCAGTTCCACAAACAGAACTCTTTGTGACTTATTTGAAAGAAAATTATAATTATATACCAATGGAACATATTTATTTAATAACCTAAATCTGGGCAACAAAAATGTCTCAAGTCCATCTCAGTTCATTACTTTAGTGTCTGAGCAATGGGTATTTTGATACCTTTACAACACCCTTGGACAAAGGGCTCATTACTCTTTTTATAGGTGAAAAACTGAGGCAGAAAAAGCAACTGGGATCATGTTCATGGTCACCAACAGCAAAAGGTTCAGCAGAACCCAGAGTGGAAGCCAAATCCTAGCACCACAGCAAGGGTGCTGTCTCACCCATCTGAGCAGCTGACCTCTGAAATACCCTTCAGATCAGGACCCATGCTCAATTGCAAGTCTGTGCAGTAGGTCTCAAGCCAATCTGCAGAACTAAAACTTCCTTGTATCCCAGTTTTTATTTGAATTTGCCCATTCCCTGTCCAAATTCTGTCAGTTTCAAGAGAAACCTCTCCACCTAAACTATTCTCTCCTTGATTTTAAGTGAATACTTTGCCTGCCAGACATTGATCTTTGATCAGTATTTCCTTGCCAGCCCTTCAAAACCACTGCTGTCACC
Source organism: Promerops cafer (assembly GCA_013398275.1). Classification (NCBI taxonomy): domain Eukaryota; kingdom Metazoa; phylum Chordata; class Aves; order Passeriformes; family Nectariniidae; genus Promerops; species Promerops cafer. The sequence goes on from VZSE01014922.1 coordinate 7,498,056, forward strand.
GTGGCATCCTATTTCCATATTGTGTCTGAGAGTGACAGCAATTATTTCCCACTGGAAATGACTTCAATGTCACTGCACTGATTAATCAGCAAAGGTTACTATAAGGGAAGTATCAGTCTTCCTTTTCCATTGGAGCAGGAAAATGCCAGATCTTAGCAGTGCAGTGCCTTGGGGATGGCTGCATCAGTTTTCCAATGAAAGGCTCTGCGCAAGCCAAACCTCCCATCCCCCATGCCTCCTTCCCACTCCTCTCTTCCTAAAGCACACACTGAGGTTTAGTATAAAGTTAATTCTATAACCCAGGGTGCTTTTTTTTTTTTTTTTAAATGCTACTGACCTTCCATTTCCTTGTCAGTCGACACCAAGCAATTCCCCAGATGGAGAGAAAGATTTCCACTTTGAATATCCCTGAAACACATTTAGAGCCAAAGGCTTTATCATGGGAATAAAAGCACTGAGGTTCTCACAGCTGGGCAGATTTATACAGCTGAGCCTTACCAGCTTAAATGCCTACAGACAGAAACAGCTGAGCTATGTATTATTTCTTTTCCTCCAACTTGCAAGGGAGATGAAAAGCGCAGAGGCAGCTGGTAGATAGCTGTGACTGACAAGGGAGGGGCAGAGCTGTCTGCCCATAGCTGCTGCAGTGGCATTTTTATCAAATAATTTCAGCTCCAGAGGTGAGGGGGCTTGGACTGACATGACTGCCCCAGCCAAGAGGAGCTGCCCTTTCAGTTACAGCACTCCAGACCATGCCAAGGAGTCTTAAGCATCAGTCAGGGAGGCAGGGAGCTGACGCCTGCCAATGAGCCCCAGGGGAAAGGTGTTCAGAGGAAGATGCACTGAGCTGAGTGCTCTGCACAGCAGAATTGCAGTTTGCAGTCTGTGTAAAAACAGAAGCCAAGCTGTCTCTGCTCTTCTCACCATAACAGCAGCAGTATTTTGTTCTTCAAAAAGTGAGGGCAGACCTTAAAGAGGTTAGTCTGACTCCCACGAAACAGTCATTCAATGGTCATGTTTCCCCTGGAGAAAAACAGGAAGGGAGATTCCCAGAGGCTCAGCTTGCTGTCCATCCACACATGCTTACCTGACTGAAGTGACCTGCAGGCTCCTCTGGACAAAGGTGGGCAGAGCAGCCCTGAGTTCAGCAGCCACAACATGAGCAGGTCTGTGCCCCTGAGCATCCATCCCCTGCCTCTAGCACAATTCTGTTGCCCTGTATCTGCACTGCCTCTGCTGTCAGCTGTCCTTCATGTCACCTTGTCCCTGGAGATGTAGGCTCCACTCTGTGGTGTGCCTGGTTCTGTCACATCTCTCACAGCCCTCAGCCATGACTCTAATTAAACCACACCCAGGCGCCTTCCTGCCAGAGAGGGGGAAGAGATGTAAGAATAGGTAGAGCTCAATCTGTATGGGATCCTGTGTCCTCCCCACAGGGAAGATAAAAGACCTGAGTCCATACACCCATGCTGTGCTCCTGGTCACTCCTGATTTTCCCCCCTTAACAGACTGCGGTCCTTCAGTGCATCATGTCTCTCCAAGTTCCCAGGCAGGCTTGACATCCAGCATCCCTTCAAGAAAATGTTAACTGTGAGCCTGGGGCCATCTTTTCCTTATTATAAAATGGAAACTAAATTACTTAGATTTTAGGAATGCCAGTGAGCTGCTTTCAAAATGGTGAGAATGGTCCCTATACTTGTAAATCACTGGAAGAAGAGAGCTGCATTTTCTAAATGCTGCCAGTAAATCAGCATGGGATGAGGAAAAGAATTCAACAAACCTGGATATTGATTAGAAATCTCTTTTAGCAATAGGGAAGGAAATGGAATATCCTAAAATTAAGGGGTCTGTAAAACAATTTAAAAGATTGTATTGTCAGTAATAATGTATCTAGTGAGTGAAGTGCTCAGAAATAATCACTGTCTGTGCTTGTCCAGCCCGAGGGACCTGATAGGGGGTCTAATTTACAATACCAGTGGAAAATCTACCCTTTGAACACCAGGTTACTGTGAATACTCAAAAATCACTCATTCTGCAAAACTTATGTCATCATGCCTGCCTGTCAATAACCAATTGTTGTCTTATTCTTAAGCGTAATTTTTCCTGGGATATGGACTTGGAACAAATGTCTAACAGCTGTTAGTCATGTTACTTAACACAAGAGCCATCCCTCAGGGTCAAAACAAAAGTCCATTTACCTTAATAACCCATTGCTCACAATGACTGTAAATAAGAAAAGAATGGGGTCATTGGGACTAGACACTAGATTTAAAGGCTTTTCATCAATTCATATCTTGTGAATTTGTATAGAGCTTAGAGATAAATGCTTTATATTTGCCTGTACCCTTCTGCTAGCTCTCTGCTTAAATTTTGACTGCCCTTGAGCACTGGAGGGATGTTTTATTGGGCATTGCACTCAGCATTTCTCAGACCTTTACCATGACTGAGTAAAGCTAAAGTACAATCTTTGGCCAAGCAGATATGATTTCTGTCTATACTGTTTGGCACATATATTGGATCTGTCATTTTTTTCCTCTCATTCAGTCTTATGAGACTTTCCTATAGCTTCCCAGTTGTTTCTAGGTTTCATTACATTACTGCATTTGCAGTCTTTGCCACACAGCTCTTCACCCTCTTTTTCTACTGCTTTTTATGTGCTTTAAGAGCATGGATGTCCGTGGTTTCCACTGTGAGCTCCCTTCAGTTGTATAAATTTAACAGTTATCCCTAAGTTTTCCTTTCCATCTTTTAAGTTGACTCAAGTTGTGATGATGATTTGTTCCTTTGTCCTGTGAAAATTTACTTTTTTTCTAAGACTCTACTGAAGGGCCTCATGAAAAGTTTTTTCTAAAACAAACTTCATTTTTTTAGCTGAAGCATCTCTTCCACTACGAGTTTGGTGTCTCTGTCCTACCCACATCTACTAATTCAACTCTTCTTGTTTCTATTGATTTGACTGTGAATCATGAGAAAATTTATCCCTGAACCCTTTTTAAAGGTGACTGTCACATTTCCCATCTTTCCTGACTTTGACAACAAAGCTTATTTATGCAAAATGAAACATACTGCAGCTCAGCAATTTCACAACTGAATTCCTGAAAACTCATGAATGAATGAATGAATGAGTGAATGAATGCTGTCAAGACCCAGGGTCTCAGATCTTCTATTTTATTCAATTGTCCTAAAAATTCTTCCAGCAAAGCTTCAATATCAGACTGTCCCTCAGCTTTACATTCAGCAAAATATATATGAGAGAACCTTTTCTACACAGGGCAGCAGCACAGTTATCTGCAATGGACATAGCTTCAAGTGCTCACCCTGTGAGTCATTGGTAACATCCAGATGTTTTGGAGGACACCATGGATTAAAGTTAGTAAAAACCACAGAATAATCCACTTTTTTGTTGTCATGTGTGTGTGATGGCCTAGAGAAGAGTCTTGTTCTTTCCTTTTCCCCCTCAGTCATGACATCTGAGTAATGTTTTCATTCACAAACTCTTCTCAGGGCCCTCAGGCTCCAGTGACCTCCATCTTCGCTGTAAGGACAATCCCTGTTCCTGACCTTTCCTGCAGTCATCAGGAGGCAGATTTTACACCACAGAGGCACAGCCAGAGTGCAGATAACACCTCGTTATCCAGTAATCCCAGTTTTGGAAATTGGCACACTCCAAACTGTGATAGCCAGGAAAATGAGAGCAGCTGTCCTCTCCCTCTAGTGTTTTCATATGTTCCAATAGAATCAAGGTACGTCTGAGGGGGACCATAAGAGAGGGGAGGGATAGGGAGGAAGCACAGCCCCCTCTCAGTGCAGCAAGCTGGGCAGGGCAAAGTGATGACTCACTTTGGGGCTTGGGAGTGGAAAGAGCCAACAGTGCAGTGAAAAGAGGGAGGGAAGGGAAAGATACAGATTTATAATCCGTCCTTTGAATGAAAAATTGGAAACCTTAACTCTGCTGTATGTTATTCTGCATTTTTTTATGTCTTGTGAGTGACTGAACCTCCCAGTGCAACACAGGCTCACTCCTGGAAGCATTTCCCTCTGTCTTCAGAAATTCCAGCCCCAGACAGACAAGATCTATTCCCCTGAAGAATATCATCATGTAGGTGCCAGGTGTATTTTTGTACTCTGTTTAGAAAGTTTTGCTGCCTTGCAGACTCCAGCTGGGTATCCTTGGCTAGTCAAGCTTTGCTGACTAGCACCAGCCCAGAGTCTAGCCTGAGACTCAAAAATGCTCTGTGCTAATCCTGTGTGACCTCCAGTGGTCTCTTTGGCTTTGTGGATGCCTTTCCCTGCCTCTGCAGACACTAAATAAGGAGGCAGAAAAATGGCAAAACTAAACTAAGAAGAAGTATGACTGAAAAGCCTATGCTTGTAAAAGAAAAATCAGAGACTTGCTGCCTCAGCTATAGACTTCAAAGGGTAATGACATTTTTACTGATCATAAAACGTGATTTCTATTAAGCATTTAGAAAGTCTTTGTAAAAATGACTGAATTAAGTTCTGGAATCATTGAGAATTATAAGGCATCTTAGTATTCACAGAATTTGGGAAATGTAGTTTTGTTTATGAATACCGAATAATATCTATCATTATATAGTGTTCATAAATGGTGCAGATGCAAGGAAAAACTTTGAGGTTCTTCTTTGGCCTCTGAATAAAATTAACTTAAAAGATCATTAACTGCTTACAGTTGAGAATTTGCTCAGGAACAACACACAACTCTGGAACACTCCGGCACTTTGTGTCTATGGATGCAGCAGTAACTTTATATACACACTCTGTTGTTTTTTCTGTGTGATACCTCATCTGTGGGTTTGCTTTAATTGTAGATATAATAGAGATCCTCACTCAGGCTTTCTGCCTGCCTCCTATTTCTCAAAGAGAGAATCCTCTCCAGAGTAAATGACATTTTATCTTACACTTCTCTTTAGGGAGTTGAGGATGGGTGGGTGGAAGAAGGAAGTCGTGACTTCAGGTTACCTGTAATTCCAAGAGGGTTACTCCTTCACTTCATAGTAAGGATACAGTAATCAAAAGTTCTTAGGCAGGGTCAGAAGCCAAACTTTGGCTCCACTAGCAGAGTCCACTGCTGTATGGAGGACCAGCAGGGTGAGAATGGAGGTTGACACTAGCAACTGCTAATTTGGGAGGGCACCGCACTGTGACCACTCAGCTCACAGCTGGGTGCACTGGCTCTGCTATAAGGATATATAATGTACCATATTCTGCCCATTCTGACTATGGGCAGGCCTCATGGACATCCAGAGATCAGCTGAGATTTATCAGATGTATTGCCTGTGCTGGTGATGTTAACGTGAGAACCTCAAGCATTGCTCCTTAACATCACGGAGCTAATGAGGATCACCCTGTGGTGGTCTGGAAATTTCAGCAACAGTAAGATTACAGATGGAACAAGGAGTGGGAAAACATGCAGAAATGCTTTCTCAGATTGAGAATATAGGAAATGAGTGCGTGTGAATTTTTTTTATATGGAATTGTTGGCAGCTGTACATTTTGATTTTACTTAGTGTTGCAAAGAGATTCTGTCTGAATCCCTTATAGGTCTGAAGCTTAATGTTAAAGTATCTTGACTCCAGGACATAAGACAAAGAATGTCATTGTTTATTCTTTGATGTTCTAAATTATCTTATTCTTCAGGGATCTCAACATGCTGTACACATATTAATTAAAGTCCATAGTACTCCTAAATCAGTTGCTATTATTCCCAGTTGATTGATGGAGAAGCTGAGATGAAGAGAGATTATACAGTGAATTTTCTAATGTGGGAGTATGTGAAATTAGACCCATGAAATTCATGGTTCAGCAATTAAAGGGAAGCAATATGATATTTTTCACATATACTGAAAAACCTCTATGTTCCACCGAGACAACACTAAAAATTTGGTTTTTTAGACCTTGGTGTCACAATACCTAGAAAACTGCAAGGTCTTTTTGACGTGCAGGGAAGCTAGTCTGTGTGGCTACCTTCAGCATGTGCCTCTATGGCATCAAGTTCAGCTCTAAATCCAAATATGCCCATGATTCATAGTTATTTGGATTTATTTTTTTCAGTTGAAGATATTTAAAAAAAAGCAAAACCCAAAGCAATACAGGCAAAGCTGAACCTGTGAAGCCAGCAGGTACTATCAGGCAAAGCATGAACCCAAACCAGCTACTACAAAATGAATCAAAAATTGCACTGGTGAGCATGGTAAACTGAGTCACATATCTTCATATTTTATAGTGGAAGAAATTAACAGGATAGGTTTTGGTCTCATTCCATTTGTAGTACCTAAGAAGTATTTTTAAAAGTTTCAGTGAAGATTGATGACCAGTTTTTGTCTATTTATTTTTACACTCTTAAGTGAGTAAGACAAAACCTCAAAGGCAGATTTACTCCTGTTCTCTGAAGAAACAGGCTTTAGGAACTCCATCTTCCTCTCCATCAGATGTATGTACAGATGCAGATGTTCCTCCTTTTTCTCTGGTTCCCATCTCAAGCGAGAGAGAGATATCTGGCCGATGGATCACTGTGTAACTCAGACCATCTTAAATCAAAGCAAAGTTTGAAATAAACTATATTTGAGCTAATTGATATTTTGCATTTTGCTTTCTCATTGGACTCCAACATCCCTGCCTTGCAGCATCCCAGACCTGGGCCCTTCAGAATGGTCCTGGAGCCCTGGCTCAATCTGGGGCTTTGCAAGGGCATTGGATCAACACTGAGTGGAGTTGCTCCAGCTCTCAGCCCAAAGTTTCACAGGTTTTGCCCAATTAGTTTGGGAAGGTGCAACAGCCCCATCTCCCAAAGCAAGCTGTATGCTACAGACCATGGAGCCAGTGGATCTCTACATGCAACCAGGGCATTTTGATGGCTCAGGGGCAGCAGAATGGGACTTCTTACTGGCTGCTTTCTGATCTTAAAAACATAGCTCCCACTATAAGAGGGAATATTTGGAATAAGCTGATAATTTAGAATAAGCTGGCACAGAGAAACATTCAGGATCTGAAAAGGAACCTGACTCATATTTACAATTGCTATTGCAGTCAGCTGAACAAATAAAAAAAATCTGTTTAAGCTTAATAAACAGGATATAACTTGTTAAGCCTTAAAAAAAAACCTAAGCAAGCCAGTCTTTTGAATTCTATTTCTGTCTTAGCTACTGTCTTGCTCTGTGACCTTGGCATGCAATTTCCCTCCCTTGTCTCTCTGTTCTGCCTCCCACCACTCTTCTGTCTTGCCTATTTATGTTTTCTTTTGCTCTCAGTATTCAAGTTTATTTGTTCTGTCAATTGAATCCATTCCATTATTCAGGGAAGAGTGTACTCTAAAGCATTTTGTCATCCAAAACATTCCCTAGAATATAAAATTTGAAAGTAATGGAAAGTAAATAAACATTCACAAGCCATTATTTCCACATGGAGCTAGAACCTTATTATACCTGGCTGCCTGACAAGTCTGTCAGTCAGTAACACTTATTTCTCCTCACAGTTGGCCATGCCACAACGCTCCTCTGAGTTCATTTTTCCAAAACCCTAAACGGAGGTATATCCTCTGCAGTGCCTCGTACTCACATTAAAGTTTCACTTTTAAAATGACCAGAAGGTCCTCAGATGGTCTCAGTCTGCATCCTGTGTGCAGCAGTCTGGGATATTTGTGTTTGTAAAGCCAGAAATCCCAGCACAGGGCAGGGGGGGACCTAAAGGAATTGTTCCTACAGGACGCGTTTGACAGGAGAGTCAGAAATGCTACCTCTGCAGCTCAGACTTTCCACCTCTAATATTTTGTGATTCACAGTCCAAAGCTGTTTCCTAAACATGTAGTATTAAGTGATCAGGCTGAGTACCAAGAAAATGAATCACTTTCTCCTTTTGAAAAGCAGCTGCCCTGTGGGGGGAAGAAGAGGTCATGGCTGTCTTCTGCATTGTTCAGTGCTCAGACACAGGGAGATCTGTATTCAGCTCACTTCAGCCTGACATTTTTAGGCTCAGGTCCTGAGCACCAGGATATTCCTACTCACCATCCTTGAGAAAGTAGCAGTGTGCAGAAAAAAAGGGCACAATTCAAAGGGCCAGAAGCAAAGAGAGAATGACAGAGGATATCCCTGTGACTTAGAGCTGAATGTTTTTTGTTGGGCAAAAAGTGTGCATTCTGGTCTGATGTTTCTAAAACATCTCAAGTGCTGTCTAGGAAGAGATATTAGACACAATTGATAAAAAGACCTGAATTATCTTCCTTTCCTTAAAGGGTTTTTAACTGCTAAAGCCTAAAATATATTTTTTACTATTATTTCTAGTTTTGTTTGGTTTTGGGGAGGGGTGCTATTTGTTTTTGTTTTTTTTTTAAACAAGTAGTTCTGAAATCAAAGCTCATATTTTGGTCTCAGTACCAGGTTCTCAATGTGTCTGAGCAGCACTGCCTCATCAGTGACCCCTTTAACTCAGTTCCTGAACATGAGAAAAACTTACACTTGCAATAGTGCACCCAGCCAGAGCAAGACAGAAGAATCTGAGGGTATCTTAAATTTTCTACTGACAAAAACATATGTTTCCATGCTGCCTCAGGCAAAGAAGTGATCAGCCAGGGTTTTATGGTGCCAGCAACATAATTCTAACTACAATGTACTTTAGGTTCCTTATTCTTTTTCCAATGTCTGATAATCTAGTACATTCAGCTAGTGCTTCTGCAAGTGGCAGTGGCAGATCAGGATAGTGAGTTCTGTCAAGACACAGAACACAGTCAATCAGGCACATGAGATGAAAGGCTGTAAATAGGCCCAAAAATTCTCATTCCCACGCGAGATCTTTAGAATGTAAGGATTTTAGATGCCTGATGGGGTATGGTCAGTATGAGAGGACCCAACCCAGCTTCCTTATGCTCTGATATCAGACTTGGCTTGTTTCAAGCTAACCTAGATGCAGAGCACACCAGGTAGTCTGGTTTCAATTCTGTTTAGAATGAGGTAAATAAATTAGCTATAGCTTGTATGTGAATTGACTGGGTTTTCTTTCTTTTTTTTTTTTTTTTTTTTTTTTTTT
>VZSE01014922.1:7507122-7629116 GCA_013398275.1 Promerops cafer
TAAAGTTAAGGATTTCACTGTTGGGAGTCTGTGACATGGGGAGAGGCAGGGGTACCATTGGTGGACAAAAAATACCCGTCAGCTTGGGAAGGACACCGGGAAAAAAATATTCAGAGTACAGTGCTCCTACAGTCATGTTCCCCAAACCCCTCTCTGCTTTTGTGAAATCTCCTGACACCTTTCCATTAACCTGAGATAGGTTTCTGTCAGGTAGACAGAACAAAAATGAAGGACTTTTATTTCACGGAGGTTTCTTTGCAATTGCTACTCCAGAGGTTTTCAAGTTGATACCAACTGGACCTCTAAGATAGAAGGAATATCTACAAATATCTACCAATGAAAATTTCATCCACCAAAAACTAATTAATTATTTAGTTACTCTAGTTTTGTCCATAGCTCCATCAGAAGATCTGCCAATCAAGGTCACTACCCTTGTCTGTTACCACAGAGGAACAGCAGATATCCATCCACCTAGTGTAAGCTGCTACTCTATTATCTTAGCTTATTTTATCAAATATTTTCCCATGCAAAGGGATGAAGTCTGCAATATTTTATACAATAGAGCAGTTCTTTACAAGAATGATTTAGGTTTGACACATAGGACACCTCTAACTCTCAGTTCAGTGACATGATCTGCATTAATTCATCATGACACAGATGTAAATCTTCAGAGTTACAATGATAATAGTGAGGACTAAATCCTCTGCAACAAAACTGGAGAGAAAGAGAGAATCAATATCAAGAACAGAGTCTGAAAAAAAGGCTCAGGGAAGACCTTATTGCTTTCTACAACTACCTGAAGGAAATAGGCAGGAGATAGCCAGGTGGGGGTTCTTTTTCCCCAAGGAATGAGTGATAGGACAAAAGGAAATGGCCTCAAGTTGCACCAGGGGAGGTTTATATCAGGGAAAATTTCTTCATGGAAAGTGATTTCAAGAATTGAAACAGGTGGCCCAGGGATGTGGTGGAGACACCATCCCTGCAGGTGTTTAAAAGATGTGTAGATGTGGCACTTGGGGACCTGGTTTAATGGTTTGACTCGATGACATTAAGGGTCTTTCCCAGCCTGTGGTTCTGTGATTCTATGATTTTAGCCATGTCAAATTACGAGCTGTGGATGCATCTCTGTATTGCTTTCTTGTATCTTGTAACCTGCATTCCTGAAAATCCTTGCCCATGCACTGGTTAGGCTGGTAGGATGGATGTGGCTGATAGCTATTAGTTTCTGCCATATGGATCACAACTGGAGGTTCTACAGCTTGCTAATGACCTGTCTTAGCAACAGTCTGCCTGAAAAGATAAAGAAATGGAATCTCCCTGTATTTGCCATGCTTAGCTTTGTGTTGGTAAACACTTGCTAACATATGTCACCAGCTTTGAAAAGACATGGTTTATTTATATGTTAATTACTGCAACACTTTGGGGAAAATATTTGTTGATACAAGAGCTGTGTAAATAGCCAAGTGTTGAGAGGCATTGCCATTCAAAACCTAATGATTTATAGCCAATAAAAATCAAGAAACATCTACAATATGAAGGACCTCTCCTTGCTTATAGCTCAGTCCAGTCCCACAGAGATCTCAATTGATTCCGCAGAATCACAGAATTGATAGGGTTGGAAGGGACCTCTGGGGATCACCCAGTGCAACCCCTCTGCCCAGGGAGGGTCACCTAGAGCAGGTTACACGGGAATGCATCCAGATGGAATTTGAATGTATCCAAAGAGGGAGACTCCATGACCTCTGTGAGCAGCCTGTTCCAGGCCTCTGCTACCCTCAATGTAAAGAAGCTTTTTCTCATATTGGGATGGATCATCTTGTGTTTTAGTTTATGGTTATTACTCCTCATCCTGTCTGTGGGCACCACTAAAAAAAGTGCCACCACCCTCTTGGCACCTGCCTTTGAGATATTTATATGCAATAATAAGATTCCCTCTCAGTCTTCAAACTAAATCCCAGCTGCTGCAGTTTCTCCTTGTAAGAAAGAAGCTCCATTCCCCTAGTCATCTTTGTGGCCTCCACTGGACCCTCTCTAGGAGCTCCTTGTCTTTCTTGTACTGAGGGGCCCACAGCTGGACACAGCAGTCCAGATGTGGTCTCACTAGGGCTGAGTAGAGGGGCAGGATCGCCTCCCTTGACCTGCTGGTCACGCTCTTCCCGATGCACCCCAGGGCACCATTGGCCCTCCTGGCTGCACAGGCACAGTGGTGGCTGGCAGCTAACTTGTCACCCCCCGAGGCTCCCATGTCCTTCTTCGCAGAGCTGCTCTCTAGTGAGTCAGCCCCCAGCCTGCACTGATACGTGGGGTTATTCCTCCCTGGGTGCAGGACCCAGTATGGGTCCCTGGGGAATGCCAGTGGCCACCAACTGGACTCTGCTCTTCTGATCACGACTCTCTGAGCTCTGCCATTCAGCCAGGTCTTCGTCCACCTCACTGTCCATTCATCTAACCCACATTTCCTGAGCTTATCTACAAGGTTGTTATGGAAGATATTGTCAAAAGCCTTCAAAAAGTTGAGGTAGACAACACTCCTGACAACATTTCAAGACAATTTCTGTGAGTTGTGAGTCAGCCTTTAACTATTTTTCATGCAAATTTTCATAAAATCACACACTCCCTTCTCTGAATTGGTGCCCTGCTTCAAGACACTGCACTGCATTTGAACTCGGAAGACGGGTCACTTCTGGGTGACAGCAGGGAGTGGAGGGTGTACAAATGTTGCTGGAAGCAATGTCAGTAGTAAAGCACATCTCATCCTTCCTCAGACCCAGGGCCTCATCTGGACACTGAGAGGGGCTGGTTTGAAGGTGTCATGCCTTCTGTGAAACAGGAGCCCGAGGCCTTCACATCTATGGTCATTAATAGTACCTCAACACTGTTTGCAAGAAAAGTCTGGCATTCCTGCTGTCTGAAAAAGTCTCTGGGCAACTTGTGAAACTTGCTGCTCTGAAGTGTCCTTATTAGCTGTCGATAGAAACTTTTCCCTTCAGACCAGCCATATCCCATACTCCTTGTAGGAACTTGGGTAATAACATATCAGACTCTCCACAGCCAAATTTCTGGGTCATAAAGTACTTCACAGGGAAAATTGTTCTGTCAATGTATTGAATTTTCATAGCATTGCCATTAGCAATACTATTTACCTTGAGGGCAAACAACAAAAGGAACAATTCTCTGGGATCCACTTGGCTGTAACAAACACCAGGTTGTTTGTAAAGTCGGTTACAAACTCCTGGTTTTGTGTGTGAATATTATTACAGGGTTGTGATGATCAAAAACGAGACACATTTTTTCTGCATCGATGGCCCAGAAGCTGCTGAGCACCACACCCTTTCTGTGGGCAGAAAGTTGCTTCTTATGCAATCAACATTGTCATCCAGTTCTTCAAAACTACAAAATATTGAGACCTGAGAATCCCAGAGATTCCCAGCTACCAAAAATACATATTTTGCTATGTGTCCTATTCACTTAAGGATTAGAGTAAAAGGTGGGCAAGATAAGAAATAACAATACAATCTTTAGTAGGTATCTTGTATATCTGTGCATGTGAAGAAATTATTAGCCAACATGAGTGGGAAAAATATCACATGATACCATCTGATAAGTGTTTCAGGTATTATTTATGCTCATTCTATCTTCTAGAGAACATATAAAAGGAGGTGGGTGGCATGAAGGGCCAAAGGATAAATTTTCACGGCCCTTTTAGCCACTTGTCTCTCTGTTCTTAATAGAAGCAATATAAAGGTTGTTCTTAAGTATTCCTTTCAGGTCAGAGACACAATGGCTCGATGTTCTGAAGGGATGTCATTGCTTTGCTGAGCTCAGATTAAGGGCAGAAAAGTGGACAGCTCGAGGCTGATATGTTTGGCTTCATTCTCTGCTGTAGAGTGTCAAAAGCTCAGTGGCTTGTGTTTTTATGGCAGTGATTGCTGCACAGCAGTCAAACAATTTTAAACCAAAACCACTAGTAAACTAAAATAATAAACTTTGTCATTCAGAGACTGCTCCTTCCTGGTAATAGTGGATGATCCTGTGAATAGAAAGATCATCATGGATTTTCATTTACATTACTACTACAATCTTGTTAGAGATGTTGCAGAGCCTGAATTACGGGGAGGAGGAGGAAGATTATGTTTAATACACAATTCACAGTGAAAAAATAGGAAACTGAAGTATTGAAACCCTAACTGAGAGAGAAAAGGTGGCTGGATTTGGAAATATATCCAACCTTCAGATCAGCACCACTGTCAAGAAAAATACACTAGTCAGTTCTGGAGACAGAAGTTGGAGAAGGACTCTGCCTTGATGTGGTTTAGCCTCTGATCATTATCTGTGCAGTTTAAACAGGGGACAATCCTATGTTCATAAACAAAACTATCCTGTGACCTGTACACTCTTCTCAGAAGTCACAGAAGAGCACAGTCTTCAGGAAACCACAAAGGTTTAGTAGACAAGTCGCTTAAGTGTCAATATTCTTAGCTCCACGCAAAAAATAAGCTTTTTATCACAATGTTTGCAGCTTACCCCACATCCTGTTTTAAGACAGGACGCCTGTGCAAAATAGGTGGTTTTATTTTTAACCAGCTAGCTCTGATTAACCTGTTACTGTTATTATTTCTGCCACCTGCAGTGCCTTGGTTGTTGCTTAAAAAAAGCATCTAGAAGTGAGCAAAGCCTCAGGTGTCTTTGTGTCAGGTGCTTCAAATGTGTTGTGTTTCTGGGTTGGGTACTGCCCTTGGTGTTGCACGTACAGCTGTTGCATGGTGTGTTCCTGTTTTCAGCAGCAGCCCTTTCTGCATCCCCTGTTCAGCAATGGACATCCAAAAGCGTCACATCCCAGTACAGCGACTGACTTTCCTGCTAGGAAAGTAGAGGGAAATAAAGGTTTAGTAGCTCTAGGTACAATTTCATAATATGCCACCTCCCTTATAGCAGCTGTTGATAGTTGAAAGCTGAGGGGACACTGTAGAAGATGAAAGCTACAACTGCTGGATACATTTTCTATACACATTCCATTGCCCCAGGAAAACAGTGATTTTTTTTTTGACTGGTCACAAAACTCTCAAGGGTCCCACAATCAAACAGTGCCCAGAAGTTTCCCTTGGAAAGTTTAATTCAAATTTTCAACAGATTAAATGGCTGGCCTCTAAAGGGTCCCACATGGCAGATTCATTTGTCAAGACTTGGCTCCATCAATTACACAAGTGATTTCTCATCTTTTCTTTACATTAGCAAGCAACTAACATCTTCCTCCAGTCTGCCCCTCCTGTTCTTGAGTTGAGACTGACACAGCAAAGCTTCACACCAGGACTACATGATGATATTTTCTCTCTTTCTTTTACCTGCTGATATTGTTTCCAAAAATCCTTGAGAAGGAATAACTGAGGAAAAAAAATTGTAATTCAGCCTTCCTAGTATTCCAGACAGACTCTAGTGAATCATCACCATCATGGGCTCCATCAAGATTTGTGTATCTGGAGCTGAAATTCTTTTGGCAGATTCAAAGCAGAAGGGTTGATGTCTATGAGTTGAGAAGTATTTGAAGGAAGGTCAGCATAGCATCTGTGGGAGTGCTGGTGCCCCCTGTGCAGTGGTGCTTGGACTGGATATAAAAGCTCTGGGAACAAGGACAGAGGACTCTGCAGCCTTTTATTTTCTTATCCACTGTAATAATACTTTTTCCTGGCTTGCTTTACAAGGCTCTTTTGTCCCTCAAAATTCCCAGAGATCCTGTACTTCATGTTTGTCCACATTTGGTGTTTGAGGAGTAATGGGAAGGCAACATGTGTGGGCACAGTTGGCACACGTGCAGAAAAACCTTTTTGCAGCAGTTGCTTCACAAGGAAGGTGGCCTTGGTCATCAAATGAACCAGTTTAACAGCACTGAAGTGATACTGCTGGTCAATTCTGAAAATGCAACAGAAAGTGAGAGAAGAGCAACAGGATGTGCAAAACTGAACTTCACTTATGGTAAAGCCGAGGTTTTTCAGCTGATCGGGATATTAAAACAAGTACTTCCTCAGTCTAAATGAGGACACACCCAGGCTGAGACCAAAACAAACTTGTTTTGATTGCTGCTCTCTTCGTTTCACTTTTCAGACACTCCAGCCTGCCCCCATTGTCCCAGTTAGGGTTGTGTCCTTGCCTGGAGAGACAGGACTTTTCTTTGGCAGTTGTTTCTACTCTCTGGCTGTCTTCATAAGGAGCAAAGATGCTATCAGTGAACTGCAATAAGATCTCTGCATCAGTTCCTTCACATTATAAGGTGGCAGTGTACAGGGCTCTTCTCAGTTTTCTTTTTTAATTGGCAGAGTTATTACTTATATGAAAGCAACTTTTTTTAAGCTTGCTCAGTGAAAGGCACAGGAGCAAACACCAGACGATGCCCTATGATGACCTTTCTAGTTGCTATTGTATAACTACGTCCTGAAAATATTTCTCTGGCAAATATCCTTTTCTCTCTTCAGATAATTTGGAAGCAGATTGTGCCCAGGCTCACACACAATGTTGGAGAAGATATTTTCAAGCAGCTTTTCCTCCTCTGTGCCCTTGGGCACAGTCTGAATAATCGCCCACCTGAAGACAGGTGATTTACCTAGAGAATCCGGATTCTCAACTCCAACTCATGTGTCAGATACTTTTGAAAATGTCACCAGAATCTGCACAGCATGAGCCATGGTGCACTTTGTGCCCTGCAGACATTGCAATGCACACCTGAGAGGAAGTCATTGGATCATTTTAAAGTCCAATGACACCATAGAGCAGGGATGAATGAATGAAGACCTCCCTCTGTGTCTGAGCCTTACAAATATTTCTGTGGATTATTCTGGAAGATTTTGGAATATTTGAGAGAGTTATTATGTCAATATTCTATATATCTATATTTAAAATTCTATCTATATATACATATATATTAACAAGGGATAATACCAACTCTTAACTTCAGGAATTGATTTGATCAGCATTCTGTATGAAGTCTGAAGGCCCTCTAGATAGATGCCATCCACTATGACTTTCAGAAGCTGGCAAAGCTTGGCAAAACTTCTACTATCATCCTCTAGAACATGGAAGATTGATTCTCCGCTTTATGTTCAGTTTGTGTTTTGGCATTGAAGAAAAATGAAGAGGCAGCTTGGTTTATTTAAACAATGTATATCAGGTATGCTGTAGGCCTAATTGGGTTTTTCCCTTGACTTGAATCATTCTCCCCACTGTGTGGACAGGGAGCATAAGATTTATGCAGAACCTGTGATTTGTATACACATTCTTTTTGCCTTGAGTTTTCTTTACTGCTTCCCTCTACTCTCTTAAAACAATGATTTTTAAAGAGTTTCATTGTAGGAATAGAATTGAAACCAGTATAGAAGTATGAACTAAACCAAGCACACTTCTTTGTGGCACATTGAAGAACTATTCCCTAATGGAAAGCAGATGGGTTTTTTTTCCCCCAACAATAAAAAAATTCCCACTTTTCTCCCTGTGGGACACAAACTACTGGCTTTTAATATCATTACTCATTTGTCTAGTGTAAGTGCTTGAAGAGCAAGATGACTATAAGATTGCACTCCTAATTAAATTCTTGCAGCTCTCTCAAATTGTCTTTTCTCTTGTGAACCTCGCATGTATGCAGGACCTGAGGCTTTGCATTGGTGCAGGTTTACTTGACACCTGTGTAGTTTTTACTGGCACTTACAAATGGCAAAATCCTGAGGGACCTCTCATGCCTTGTTCTTGGATTCAGCACTCGTGAATCCTGAGCTTAATCCAAATTGAAAATCATATAGGCTGGATTCCTGGCTGTATAATATTGATATGTCTTTATTGACTCCTGCAGAGAAGTGCTGACTTCCATCAGCTGAGGATATATGGAGGTTGGAGGGTGCCCATCTGTTCAGCAGCCAGCAAGGGCTGTTCTCATCAGCAATCCCTGCCTACGATGTTTGAATTCTGACCCATCCATCAGTGTCCTCAGGGTGATAAGTCTGACAGAGCTTAGATTCAGTGGCTGCAGACTGTTTGTTTTAATATAGTTTTGTTTTCTTTGCTTGGCTCTTTTTGAGACAATTAGAGTTTAAATTACCTCTCATCTTCCAGGTCAGCCATGAGCGATGGAAGTATTCCAGTAAAGCAAAGGAGAGAAGATTACATGCTGGCTTCCTTCTCCAGGCTTGTAGGGGGAAGAAATTTAAGGTTTTAATTTCCAGACCTGCTTACAGGATGCTCATAATTTTTACAAACCACAAGTTTTGACTATCTTTCTAGTTTCCCCTTCTACTCAGAAAAAAAGATGAACATTAAAGCAAAGCTGAAGAATGTAATCAAAATGGGATTTATGTCCTGAGATGTCTTTAAATGTCCTTGTAGTATTTAAATAAAGTTGAAATTATCTTCATTATTTGTGCAAAGCTGTATCATTTCTTTGGCATATTCTGTCCTATGAAATGGGAAGTGGTTTTGCAGACTTCCTTATATAGGGCCTCTGTTCAAAATAGTTTGAGATATTTTTTTCTTCTTTAACTGTGATAAGAGAATCTAGACTCTGTTTACATTCTTCAGCTCTCTGACTTTTTATCTTCAAGTGAAGCTCTGTTTTTCTTTGAAAGGTAAAAATGTCATCCTTAGATGAGAATAGCATTGTGCTATGACATCTGATCAGACAATATTGTGCTGCCAGTAAAAGGGATTCATAGCTCATGAGCTGCAGCTGAAGAAAAACTTACCATGGCACGGTAGGATCAATTAAAACACAAAGATTCTGGCAGAAAATCAGGATGCTGCAAAACAAGCAGTGGATCCTGTATCTCAGGACTAGATGCAAAAGAAAACAGTCAAAGCAGGAGAGGTGTAAGGAAGTGGGGTAAACACCTTCAGGGACGGAGAAGTAGGACATGGTATTTCCTTGGATGCAGCATGAAGCATTTTTATTAGCATAGCCTAATTATTTCAAATTTGGGAAATGCACAGGGATAGCATAATTACAAGGGGAGATTCTCACATGGAGCTGTTTCTTTAGGAGGCAAAGCTGCCAATTGATTGCAAGACCCACATGGAGAATCTCCTCACTGGAGGAGAGCTCTGAAATTATGTAAACCTAGCAGAGCTCTGACATCAACAGCAAATTCACTGCCTAGCTAACCTGCTTCCAGTCCCCAGCAGGAATAACTTCCTTACAGCAAGTAGGTTATAGCAGCTGCCTAACCCACATCTGGAGCTTTGGATTCTATAAGCAAAGCCCCGATTGTCTCTCCTGCATCTCAGGGCTGAGCTTGGCCTGAAGTCCTCAGGAGGCAGAGTGAACAGCGGCTCATCGAGCTACAAGAGTAGGAGTTGTTCAGGCAGGGACAACTCCTACTCATCTTACTAAGAAATAGGCAGGGTGAAAGCACCTCATTCCTATCACACAGTTACCTCCAGAAAATGTCTGAGATGGGGAGAAAGAAACAGAACAGTAACTATGAAGAAAAACTTGCAGGGACAAAGATTAGTGGAGATAATACAGAGGACAGGCTGCGGAGAAGTATGAAGAAGTGCTTTGGCTATGGATCAGAGGCAGCACTGTAGGCAAGTATGCATGTGTGTGTGGTAATTAACTGAAACAAGAGTATCAATCTTCTGCACAAGGACCCCTGCAGAAAGGGTTGACAAGTGAAGAATATAAGAGAAATAAGAATGGCAGAGTATTCAGGGAGAAAAACTGATAGGCCTAAGCCCATATATCAATGGGAATTGGAAATGTAGGAAAAATGGAAGAAGTGACTTAGAAAAAGAAAAAATGAGCACTAAATAAGTAAGACAGATTATGGTTCCATTCATGCACATGATTTCTCAGCACGTGCTTCCTTGCTGTCTGCTGTCTCATATCACAGAGAATTTTAGATGACCAAGATGGGGAGAATATATGGAAGACGATGACCCAAAGGCAGAGCAGATGACACCTGAGTCAAGCTGCCCAAGTCACTGTTGCCACTTCACAAAAGCACTAAAAAACCATGAACATGTAGGGAAGGTAACCAAGTCAGCAGCACTTGAAATATTTGTGAAATTCCACGTTATCACATTTTTCAAGCTTGTGTGTCACAGACTCAAGATAATTCTGATACTAGGATTAATCTTAAGTCCCAAAGCAATGAACAATAGAATGGAAAAGTGTGTAGGAAAAAGAGTGGAAGATATGTTGTGTTACTTTCAGGATTAATATTTCTATGTTCTTTGGGCATGAGGGAGAAAAGAAAACTACAGCAGGCTCACAGTGAGGGAAAGGGAAGGTTTTACTCTCTTTTTCTATTCTTTCAGAAGAATAATGGCTGTTAGAAAATCCCAGGATGAGCAGTTTCCCTGAAGAATGAGAAGGAAGATAAAAGCAATTTCTCTTTTTATTCCATTTCCCCATTCCTTTTGTACCCAGCTGAAGGAATTTTACATCTGGAAACATGAAGGAGAGCCATGAAGTCTCTGGTGCTGAAACACTCTTTGCCTTATACTAAGCAGCACTTTTGCTGCATAACAACATAATTTGACTCCAAATTCAAGACTGAGGCATCAAACAAGAGTTTCATCACTCATCCACATTTGACCTGGGATCAAGGTGCAGGGAAAAAATCAGGTGCTATGATATAACTTGGACCCTGTGCATCTGTAACTAAAAGCACCAATTTGGTTCCTCTGTGACTACCTTATCTCCATTAAAAGGAGATAATATCAAAAATCAAAATATCAAAATATAGAAAATTTCCTCTGTATTTAATAGCAAAGATAAGGTTGCAATTATTTATCTGCACCTCCCTGCTACAGTGGATTTCTGAGAAAGAGTTCTAACTTGCTTAATTCCCTTCCCAGTTCAACCCTGAACCAGCAGATTGTCAGCTTTGCCATGCAGAGGTCCTGAGGAAGTTTATGAGTACATAAAAAGCAGGATATTTATTAGCTTCTGACTCATAAACAAACAAGGCTTACTCTGAAACTGTAAAAGTGTAAATATGGAAGTGGTAGTGGATTATCTTTTTTTTAAACAGATGAATAAGAAAAAAGAGGCAGTTTTTTCCCCTTAGAGAGCTCCCGGACAAAACCCTTTGTAGGATTTGGTGACTTGAGATGGATCCTGTGGGAAAAAGTCACAGTCATGAAGTGATGTGGGTTGGTCTCCTACTGCAGATATTTTCACTGTGGAAGTGAAATCCAAACTTCACCTGGTTTTAGGGCAGCAAAATACGAGGGTGGAACACTTTTATTATTTCCATGTAGCCTAGGAAATGGGTCTGCTGAAATGCTAACTAGAAATTGCAAGTGCCAGCTCAGGTATTTCCATGGTTTTATGACATATATTAAAATAAAGATTTTCTTTTCCTCCTCGCTGGAATCCAGTTCAATTGTAGATAAACTAAACTGTGAGTTTAGTAATTTCTTTTCATTGGCCTCATATCTATGTCAAAACTGTCTCTCTTCTGCTTTAATGTCAGGCATATGATGAATGCCAGCTTGTGAGAGTTTTTGTCCTGTATAAATATGTTCCTATGTTATAAATGTTGTCTTCATCAGGCAACATAGAAAAATCCCAACAGAAACAAAACCAGAAAATATTTCAGGAGCAGAAGAAGAGGCAGGCCCTGAACTGAAACACAGCATTTCAAAATCATCTTCATGAACTGCGAGAGAAACAGCAGATAAGGAGGCAGCAAAACTGCTGAAGCACACAAGACTGACTTTAACTAGCCCAGTGTCATGACTCTTTTGTTGACCACTGGAGAATATTTTAGGGAAGGATGTAAGGAATTTGGTTACTAGGCAAGGTGACCCTTCCCTGACAGTCAGCATCTTGGGACCTGTCTCCCAATAATCATCTTTAATGACCCACACTGGGCCTCCCTTTTATGTATCTGCCAAATCCCTTTTCAACCCATTCAGTGCATTGTTACATTTGCTGCCTGATCAATTTAAGAAGTGCCATCTAGGTATGAAAAAGGTATTTTTTCCATTAAAAAACCCCACAATGACAGTGCTCCATTTCAGCTAGATAAGAAGCTACAATGCAGGCTGGCAAGGTTTCAGAGGTGTGTATTACTTAGTAATTCACTGATGTGAATGCCAAATGCCAGGATTCACTATAAAGTATTACCCATTTTCTTCTTACACTCTCTTACCTTTCTGAGACGAATCAGTTTTTCCTTGCAGTAGTTATAATCCCTGAAAGAAGCTGCCAGACTGTAGACTCTGAAAAATACAAACCCTTTTGAGTTGTATGTGATGGACTCTTTTTCTTACTTTGTTTTTCCTCCTATAGTTAAAATATAGTAACTTTATCTATTCTCCTTCTAGATATGTTTATTTTATCTGTAATAGGAGGTTAAGCAAAACTTGGTTTGTCAAGACTACGACTGCTTTGAAGACTCAATGGCAGCAGAACAGAAAATCCTTATCTTGTTTGCCTTTGCCAGTAAAGGGTTTGTTTAGTCATGCTAGCTAGTGCTTTTATGCAAGTCTTGGGACCATTTACAGAGCAGTCAGAAAACGTGTCTCTTTCCAAACAGTTTCTCAATGTGGTGACGTATCATAGCCATTACTTGTGTTCCTTTTAGGATTCTTTTAGGTTAGACCAGATACTACACTTGCTTTCAGTAATCCAGTGCTTATGATCAGAGCAATAATCCCTTAACCTTTCCTAGCTTGTATCCTGTTTTTCTTCCTGTTGCCCTTTCTGTAAAGTCATCTTCAGGCATACTTGAGACTAATTGTACCTGCAGTACCAGTGCCATGCTTAATACATCCTGGTACCTGACCTTACCTGTGCACAAATACATACCTCTTACCATCTGCCCATCAAAAGACCATCACCACAAGATGGAGTTTCGTGACCCAAACAAAGATGCACATGTGTTATTTGGTGCATTAGAGCTGGTCTCTAAAATATAACATACAGAATCACAGAATGGCTGGAGCTGGAAGGGATCTCTGGAGATCATCTGGTCTACCTCCCCTGCTAAAGCAGGTTCACCTAAGCAAGTTCAGCAGGATCTCCTTCAGGTATATTTTGAATATCCCCAGAGAAGGAGACTTCATAACCTCTCTGGGCAGTGTGTTCCAGCACTCTGTCACCTTCATAGTAAGGCTTTTTCTCACAGTCAGATGGAGTTTCCTGTGTTTCAGTTGAACCTGTCACTCCTTTTTCTGCCACTGGGCATCACTGAGGAGAATCTGGCCCCATCCTCCTGACACCCAGCCCTAAGATATTTGTATGCATGGATGAGGTTCCCTCTCAGTTGTCCCTCTACCGGCTAAACAGGCCCAGCTCTCTCAGCCTTTCTTTTTGGTAAGAGATGCTCCACTCCATTAATTGTGCTGAAGTCATCTACTTGTCTTTGTAGTCCTCTACTGGACCCTCTTCAGTAGCTCCTTGACTTGTCTTTCTTGAGCTGTGGAGTCCAGAACTGGACACAGCACTTGAGGCCTCACCAGGGCTGAGCAGAGGGGCAGGGTCCCCTCCCTGACCTTCTGGCAATGCACCCCAGGATCCCATTGAGTGCCACAAACACACTGCTGGCTCATGGACAGCTTGTTGTCCACCAGGACACCCAGGTCCTTCTCCACAGAGCTGCTTCTGGTGCCTGGGGTTATTCTTCCCCAGGTGCAGGGCCCTGCACTTGTCTTTGTTGACCTTCCTTATGTTCCTCTCTGCCCAGCTCTCCAGTCTGTCCAGGTCTCACTCCAGACCACTCCTCCCATTCTTCTATCAACAGCAAAGCAGATTTGCTGACAGTCCACTTGTCTCTTCTCCAGCCACTGATGAATGAGATGAATGAGATTGGACCCAGTTCTGACCCCTGGAGACACCTCCAGCTAGAGGCCTCCAGCTAGACTCTGCACCACTGATCACAACCCTCTGAGCTCTGCCATTCTGTCAGTTCTCCATCCAGCTCACTGTCCACTCACCCAAGAACACTTCCCGAGCTTGCCTATGACATCTTTGAAAGTAAGCAAAATAACTTACTACCCTTCATCACTATACAGTAGCCTGATGTATACAATTGCTTTCATCTGTAAGGAAAAACTGGACCTAAGCACTTTCTATTCCCACAAACACAAAACATAACAAACATGTTAGCCATGAAATAAAACAAAGCCCACTATTAACCTGGCTGTGAGATGATCTGATAGTTGGTGTTTTTCAAAGTGTGAAAGTAAAAAGCTTTCTTTGAACTAGAAATCAATGGAGATAACATTTCTCTTTTCCCTTGCTACAGCCTGGACCTCTGATCCCAGAACTGGAGCCTGGGTCCTTGTAGTGGAAAGTCCTTGACTGGTGGCAGCAAAGAGAAAATCATCACCTGTTCAGCCACAAAAAACACACAGGCCTGGAGCACAGTTTGTTAAACAAGATCAGTTAACAGTTGCACAGCGGAGCTTCAAAGCTTCACAGCACTGTTAATGAAGGCTTTGTAGATGCTGTGTACCCACCAAAGATTTGGATTTTGGGTTTGGTATTTAATGCAAGAAACCCAATGCTGCTTGGACTTACCCAGTTTTCACAAAAAGGAATAGAATTGCTAGGAAATAAGCACAAATTTAAACCTCCAGATCTGATCCAAATTTTATTTACACCATTTAAAATTACTTCAAACTAAAAGGGAGGGTAGGTTTAGATTAGAGGTTAGGAAGAAGTTCTTTATTGTGAGAGTGGTAAGACCCTGAACATCCTGCCTAGAGAAGTTGTAGATGCCCCATCCCTGGCAGTGTTCAAGGCCTGGTCTAGTGCAAGGTGTCCCTGCCCATAGCAGGGGGGGTGGAACTAGATGATGTTCAAGGTCCTTTCCAACCCAAACCATTTTGTGATTCTATTATGCTACAAATCCATTAAGTCAGTAGAGCAGATATCCTGGTTTTCAGGTACAAGAGCAAACCTTGACTTGGAGGCAAGGTTGTGACTAAGTTTGATTTTTGAATGGAATTAGGCCCTGTGTTGGAATTATACGGGTTCCTCAGCCCTATATGTGTTGTTTCCTCCCCCACCAAGTTGATACCTAACCCATCTACCTGCTAGGATGTATTGAAGGGAAGGTCTGTTTTACAAAACATTTCTGACAACTCTTCTCAGAGAATGCAGCACAGCAAGTTTAAAAAAAAAAACAAAAAAACCCACTCTTTTTTTTCAGTAACATTGCAAACTTTTTAGCTCACAAATTGAAATATGTAAGATTAAAGGGAAAATTTTGGGTACTTCAGTGATGGGGTTCTAAAAAACACAAAACATTTTAAAGCCTAGTTCACACTATTAAACCTTTTTTGCTAGAATTTTCTTAACAATAGAGTATATATATAGTCCTAATTTTTCTGCATAGACATATGTATGTAGGTATGACTATACATGAGCATCAAAAACCTAATTTCCTTCTGTTTCTGTCTTTCATTTTTGTAAGGGTGAGCTAAAGTATCTTTCTATAATTCCAGTTTAATCAAATGCTGCTGACACTATGAGACTTATGAATGACATTGGCTTATGAATGCCTCCCTCAACAATCTTCATCTGGTCTCTGTCTTCTTTTTGCTGGGCATGGGGTCCCACTGCCAGCAATGACACATGCATTGGATACCCTAAAAGGGTACATCCATGAAACGTCAACGCAAGGCACATACCCACATTACCTCTGGATGGGGTATCAGAAGGCAGCTGTGATAGCCAGACAAGTGAGGATACGAGCACTGCTGAACCTGCTTTTGAGATTTTACCACTCCCCCGTTCTGTGATGAAGGGGTTTGTGCAGAGCTGTCAGACATGAATGACAGCAGCTGAGCTGTAGGCACCTTGTTGCCTTCCAGCTCTGCAGAGGCTCCTCAGCCTTCAGCAGAGTAACAATGAGCAGCTGAGCAGGGAGTAACACTTTAGGATGCTGCAGCCATTTCTTTATGTGCAAGACTCAGGGATACCCAGGCTCTCTTGCCTTTTCAGAGCCAGCTTGAACCCTGACCAGCATTGTGTCTTGTCTCTCACAGCAATATTGGTGATACTTAGTAGAGAAGTATTATTAGTACTGTTCACATGCATTCTCATCAAGTCCACCTAATTTAAGCCTGTATCCTTTTACTCCTGTTGAAACCCAGAACCATCATTTCTCTTCAGGATACTGGAATTTCTTGTACCAGAAGGTTATCTGAGGGTGTCCTTCAGAAAGGCTCCTCAAAATTGCATCCCTTATCCTGAGTCCTCCTGCAGTGCCAGAATTTTTTCAGCATAGTAAAAATATTTCATTCATCAGGAGCTTAGTCATCTGATTCTGGGTGCTGATGCTGCCTTTTGGAACAATGGCTGGCTGCCACTCTGTCTGCTGCTGTAGGAGAGCTGCGCTTGGTAATCTTTGTGTTTCTTTCTCTCTCTCTTTTTAATATCCTTGGCTTTATCATGGGAATTGATTTTTCTAAATGTCCACCTGGTATATTTTCTCTTCATTAGAAATGGATACGAGGTGTTAATTTGTGCCAATGTCACTGACTTCAGATGATAATGAGTTCAGAAAGGATGGGAAATCAAAGTGTATTCCGTGCCTAGAGGAGCAAAACTGTGTGGGGAAAACATATTTCTGGGCAAAGTAGCTGGAGGGCACACTACCCCTTCCTAACTGTGCCTTTATGTATCTGCCTTTATCCTCTTTTGAAATGATTGGCATGACCAAAGGACCCTGGGGGAAAAGACAGAGACAACAAGGAGAGTCCCATAAATCTGCATCATGCATTAGCTGTGAATAAAACAAAGTCAGGGAGCACAGCTCTGATCAGCTTTACTCCATCCTCTCTGTCCCTTTGGGGAAGCCTCAGATCACATGTGTCAGCTACCAGGGACACAGCAAGAGGTAAGATGAGCTGCCTGTGCATGTGGAGAATGATTCAAACACAAATGTGGAGTACACTGATCAAATCTTTACATGATGAGAATATATGGTGTGGAGCATCCCTGGGTCTGCATTTTTCTCATCCAGCTCCCAGCTCCAATGATGTCATACTCATTCCACTTTCATGTGCATAGGAAAAAAATAGCCCGAAGAGATTTTGCATTACTTTATTTCTCCATGGATTTTCTTATGCTTGGAAGGGAAAACAGAAATATTATGATCATGAGAGTAATAAAAATGTTGGGTAGGAAAGGATTTAATGAAGGCTTCTTGATCAGGATATTAACAGCAAAATTGATGCTACACCACAGAATCACAGAATCATTTAGATTGGAAAAGATCATTGAGGCCAACATTTGACCAATCACTGCCTTGTCAACTGGACCATGGCACTAAATTGTTCCTTGAACACCTCTAAGGATGGTGACTCCACCACCTCCCTGGGCAGCCCATTCCATTGCCTTACAACTCCTTCCATGGAGAAATTCCTCCTGCTGTCCAATCTGAACCTCCCCTGGTGCAGATCAAGGCTTTGTCCTCTTGTCTTGAGACCAGAGAAGGACAAATTACATTTACTGCCCTTAGCCTTGCACAGATTGCATTTATTGCACAAGAAATCTGTAGTTTCTTTTTTTTTCCCTCCTGGAAGGTGAGCCTTGGAAACACTTGTGCACCTTGGGTACAAGGCAGCATGGCACACAGATAACATGGCAAACTTTCAGCAAATGATCATCAAAGCTATTAAATACCAATCAACTAAGCTGAAATTATACTAGGTCAGCTTAGTAGCCTGTTGACAATGTCTCTCATTACTGAACTGATACTGCAATAGTTCCTGGGCAAAATGCACTGTTATTGGGTTTTCCTGATTTTTGTTTTTTTCTCTGTTAAAATTAACAAAGGCCAGAACTCGAAGAATTGAAACCCAAACATGGGCTCTCATGTCTGTAGTTCGGTTCCTCAGATTGGCCTGATTTTCAAAGATATTGAAACATCTTTGTTCAAAAAAGAGCAACAAATCCCTCTGAAGCTGATTAATATTTTGAATATTTTTTCTAGATTTTTGGGGTTAAATGATTAACAGATGTGCAAATAACTGATGATCCGAGATAACTGCTTTATTTCTGCTGACACTTCCGGCAAGAGGTGTCACTGTGGAAAGGAAATGAGTCAGGAGAAACGAATTTCTGAACAGTGTAAGTACATTCCTGGCAAGACCATTCCAGGAAAATTAAACAGAGTAGCAGATCAAATATGAAGGCAGATGAACTGCAGTAGAAAAACCCATCACACAAAGAGGATTTTTCCCTCTGATATGATGACCTGTGTGGTTCTCACAAAAACCTTTACAGCAGAGTGGATAGCTTCCTGAGGCTCACTCAGAGCAAAGCAAAGGGAATAATACTGAGATTTCAGAAACTGATCTGTGACACTTCCCTTGTGTGGCAGAAAAAATCTACCTGAAAGTGGTAAAACTATTACTCCTCCAAATTCTATCAGGTTGTCATTAGCTTATGCAACCTTAAAGAAGAACTTTAAAAACTTTTAGATACTGTCATACCAGGATGGATGACATAATGAAAAATTAAATTTGTGACAATCTGTGACCATCAAGGATAGGACAGAAGGTTTGCATCCCCTGAAGTCTGTGGGAAATCTGGCACTGAAATTAGAGACCCTAATAATTCAACACTGATTTTCCCTTCAGAAATGTTGTCTACATGTTACCTTGCCCAACATTCTCTGTGTATCTCTTATACATATTTAAATAACTGTGGCCACTGTTCTCTGTGCTGGGATCATGTCTGAGCAAGACACTTGTTTATGTACTCATTTAGATGTCACCTACATTAAACCATCTTCCAGCTTTTGTTCCCAGAACATTATATTTTTCAATTTTTTATAGTTTATCCAAAATTGCTCTTTATATTGACTTTTGATTTAATACCCTTAGCAGCCCACACATATGTCACACATATGGGGAGCATATGTCACTGGTATGAAGCAAAACATTCTCAAGAAAGGACAATTATTTTAAACAATACCCACAAAGTGATCTAGTTTCTCCAGCTAGGATGCTTTTCCAGTGATGACATGACTATTGGTCAAATTTGAATTCAGTACTCCTAGAGTAAATCTGAAAAGAGGGAGGAGTGTTTGGTCTATGCCCTGAGTTACTGATACAAGTCCCCAAAGTCAATGGAGTTGAAGAATCAGAACTAAATATCCCTCTTTGGTTTAGTGACATCACCTTGGATTTATGTCAGTAGAGCTGAGAGCAGACACTTATTTAGCTGAATATTGCCAAGAGGAAAGATCATGGTGAGCTGCTAATATTTGTTGCTGGAAACAGTCCAGGAATGATAAAGAAGCCATATTTTTACAAAGCTTTGAAACCATCCTCTAGGCACACTATGTGGGTCAAGGTACTAGGAAATAATGAATGTCAAATGGGTCCTAGACCTTTCTAATCCTGTCTGATCCAATGATCCTCCAATTTTGGACATTTCACTTGAGTTTCTTAATCAATTTCAGGCCAGTAATGGAGGCTGGTATAAGAATACCTTAAAATCCAGCTAGGCTCCAGCTAAAATAAAAAAAACATGAATATATTCACTTATATATTTTGCAAATGATTGTCAGAATTTCACACAGAAACTCAACTGTTAACAACCCAGTCTGGGAAGGTGCTGAATGCAGGAGGTGAAAGCCGTCAGCTGCCAAGGTACAGTAACACGATGGCTCTGAGTGTAAAACTGTCCCACGGTCTTCTGAGAGACACTTGCACAGAGTGCTGTCATAAACTAAGGAAACAGCTTGTGGGCTGAGAAATCAGCACGGAAAGGGAGTCAGCTTTCTTCCTCTCAGAACACATACAGGCTTATGCAATTTTATAACCAACATGCTTTCTTTAGCAGCTTGGAGTTTAAGACTAATCCATCCCCAAGACCCTTTCCTGGTTTCCTTTCACTCTCAAGGGTAGATCTTCCTTCTAGTGCAGACAATCAGAAGTATTATGAACCTTTACAGGAACTTGGAAATAGCTGATGATGCTCTCATATGATGGCTCAGATGCTCATTCTCAGTCTAAACAAAATATCTTCTCAGGGAAAAAAAGGTATGTAAGAGTGGGTGTATACATATACGAGTGCTTATGCATGTGAATTTTCTTTCTGCCTCTCCAGCAAAAAAGGAACACCTAACTAATTTTTTGACATATTAAGATCTGGTAAACTATGAGTAAATTCTGTTACTATTTGGTTAAATTACTGTAACAAGGTTCAGGGGAATTATCCAACCTTTTTCAGGTTACGGATGGATATATGTTTTTAAATTCATGACTACTTATGTTTTTTGCCAGTAATAGCAGGTGAGTATTATTTCAGACTGACCGTGAGAGTGGTTTGAGGAATCTATGCAGCTGATAGTTTAGCAGTCACAAACCCACAGTTCATTATCCCAAGGAAAACACTGAAGTAACATTGGGCATTCTGCATGCTCACCTCTTTGAGAAGTCTGTGAAATTTAGATGCCTGATCTGATAAACAATACCAAAGTCCTTAAATTCCTATTCCAGAAGCTAGTTCAAGTTAATTACTAACAAATATTTCGCTTGAAGTCAGTGGTTATGAATGTGTCAGATGAAGCCTCAGACATTGACCACTTTGTAAAGGTGAACCTAAACAACCCAGATAATTTTTTGTTTATCTGATGGAATACAGGAATGGAGCTCTAATGACAACCTTCTCTAATTCAAACTGCTGTGTAGATATCATAAAAACATACATTAAAAATGTGGCCTGGTTCCAGGCATGAAAATATTGCCCTTTGTGATTAATCAAATGAAGAGAGGGGAATGATTATAGTATCAAAGCTAAGGGAAAAAAAAAACAACAAATCAAGCAGCGAGACGAGGTTATACTAATGTTTATTTTCAGTAGTGCCTATACTGTTTCAGCTGGGTTAACATGCTCTGGAAGCCTTTAGGATCTTGCAGACTGGTCTCTATCTGTGACTTGGATTGCCGTGCCTTTCATCCCATGTCTTAGAAATATTTCCCTGACATAAGATTTACCTCTTAGAACACAGCCTTGTGAAAGAAAGGATGGTAAAATAGAAGAAAATCTAAATAAGAGCATAAATTCAACAGCAGATAACAATTAAGATATTTGCTTCTTATCTTAATATTTCTTTTGCTTTGACTCATTCCTTTGTCTTTTCTTGCCATCTTTTTCCCAAGCAAAGCTTCTGACAGTGCGCATTGTAGATGACATGAAATCCCCTGGTGGAAATTACCTTATCTATCTTTTGATATGCCCACTAGAAGTTTGTGTCTGAGATAGTTATCCTATTGTAGTCAAATCCAATAGAGACAATAGAGTTGAGAGTGTGATTGATCTCATCAAAAGATTCTGCCTTCTCTAGGATAAGGAATGCTACACCTTAAAGTTTTCTGAGTTTACAGTTTAAAGTTTTCTAAGTTTTAGAGTTTTCCTCTATTGATTATGAAGAAATGGCCAGAAGTTTAGATATAGAAGTCCACACTCCAGTGAGATGTGTCTTCTCCCTCCTGACTTTAATGGAATGTTAATCAATCCCTTAATAGACACATATACCGAGATTCCTGGTCTTCCGTTTCTTTTTTTTAAGACAAAGAACAAGAACTTAGAATCCTCTGGTAACATAGTTGCTCTGTATCCACAGATCTACCACAGTGTCACTAACCTTGCATCATCATTCAAACAACCAACACTGGACATGACTTAAAATTTTCCTGTATATCTGTTGCGAATGTGAAAAAAATTACTCATATGAGTTTTTTGAGTCTCTCTTTTTCAGTCTCTCTGGCCGGGGTGACAGATTGCTTCAGTTCACCTTTAGCATGATACAGATGCCTCACCTAGAAAAACAAGACTCTTATGTTCACTTGTCTTCTCTTGACAAGGTCTGCAGGTAGCTTCAAGCTTTCCCTGGTTGCTTTTTATCTCTTTTTTGTACTGTTTTTGAAGACATTCCAAGGTCTTGCTGGACAGCTCCTATTCCAAAGGGTAGCAGTAGCAGAGGCAACAGGAAACCAAAGAACATCCTGCTTAGTCTGATGAGCCTTTTGTTCAGAGGATATCTGGGTTTTTAGTGTAGTTCACCATGATTTGAAGAAGACCAGAGAAGTACACTATGTCAGCCATCTGCTGGTTAGTGCTACCTTTACCCTCCACTTTCTGTATTCTTTTGCCTTCACGGGTTTAACCTAGTTACTTTGGGAGAAGATTGTCAGCACTTTTACAGACTGAGATGAATATATGTTTCTTGAGACTGAATTCAGTTATTATTTACATGAAGTCCTACTCATTTGTGAATGCCTATGAGATAACTTGAACTTCAGAACTGAGGTTTGACTTTACATATGTAAATAACAGTATTTTACTGGCTGGAACAGGAAGATCTGTGTAGATAATGATACCTTTGTTACAGTGGAAAGATTGTCAGACTAAATGTGAGATAATATTTGAACTTTGAGGAATGGGACATAATGTAGACAAGTATTCTCAGCCATGATACAGTTGTGTCATATGTTTTCAGTTTGAAACATGACCACAGGTTGTAAATGCAAACAAGGCTGGGGAAAGCCAAAATCACCTCCTTCTGAGAACAACAAAATGACATTTTGGGAAAAGATGGTTCTGTTCCACTATGAAGTGGGTTCTGGATATTCAACATGAAAATATTAAAAAAATCTCCCAAATGAATAGCCTTATACTGTGAATGCTCTGAACTGGTTAAATATATTTTTAATAGTACATAAAGCAGGGATGAAACTGTGCCTCTGACTTGAGTACACCCTCCACAGTAGACCAGATCTGGTAAAAAGTTCTGGAGGCCAAATCAGAATGTGTCTCTAGCTGTTATTTTTATGCACCCACTCTGTGAGTGTTGTTGCTGCTTACTTTCCCAGTTCAGCTATTCCCCCTCATCTCGCAAAAACATCGTGTCTGTATGCACTGATGGACAGCACCAGGGCAATGGCGCTAACAGCGGGTGCTTTGTGGGCACTCAAACAGGCTCTGAGAAATCATGGTGAAAAAACAGCAGAACTGCATGCAACAAGGGCTGCACGTCTATCTCTGTGGGAGATATTAAGTATATAAGGTGTGGGAAAAAAAGATTACTCGGGTAGATCTGCTGATGTAAGTGTGGAGTGACTAAGGAGGAATGTACCTTCTGTGTCTCTAGAAAAGCCTATCAGTGTAATACAAGAGCCATAATGACTAATAAGATATCATCCTGGTTAATGGTTATTGAAATGGTTGATCTTTTGTTACCTCCCTTATCTACAACATTTTAACCAAAGTGATTTAATGATATCCTTTTTGCTTATTTAGGAAAGCCTTGCACAAATCATTCCTTGAGGAAGTTGATAGACTGCTGGTAAGAATGCTGAACAAATTAATTTTAAAAATTAGTGAATATTTTATGTCTCCTCTGAGAAGATGTTGAATGTATATACATTTTATATGGCTACTTAAAACACTGCCTAGAAAACAAAAAATAATTTTAAAAAATTACCAGCTGATCATTACTACTTGCTTTCTTATTTTTAGCAATGTTTCAGCTGAATGTATCTATTCTAACCAGTCACTAAGAGAGCTTTACTGTGATAACAAAACCATTTTTAATCTTTTGTAAAACTATGTTTTACAGAAAATTGAATAGCATAAAGCTAGGGGAAAATAATATAAAATATGATTCTGAAATGAAATGCACAAAAACTTTAAGAATGCAGCATTCCTGATGCTTTTTGATGTGAAATGTCTAGCAACCTCATTTTTATGTGCTGTTCAGGTGACTGGGGTAGTAAAATGTTAACCAGACTCATACATTTTTTCTATCTGCTTTTTTGTGTTTTGGAAGACAAAGCGACACCTCTCACTAACTTATGACAGCCATAAAAAAATCGAAATCTGTCATCCTTTCCCAAGTTTTTCTTTACAGCAACATTTTAGCTCTTAGCTATACCCGCTGATGGATACATTTCTTTCAGAAAATTCAATTGCCTACTACTGTTGCTGCTGCTATGGTTACAGATAACAACATAACTTCTTGTTCTGGTAGAGACAAGGATAACGGTTGTTATGATGGGTCAAAGAAAAAATTGCAAAGTTAGAAAGACTTCTCTGAATACCAGGCTCTATGGTGGTTGAGTAGCACTTGAAGCAAAATCCTGTATTTTTCTCCAGGAGTTGAAGAAAGAGTAAGGTATTCTTTTTCCCTTCACTGACAGTTTTAAATTTGCATGCATGTGTCATGTTAAAACGTGGCTATGTGTATATGTATTTTTCTAATTATTAGTCCAGAATAAAGAACACAACAATATTAGGAGGCACAGGTGAAATCAGGTTTAGAGGATGATTAGAGCTATTCATACCCAAAGGCTTCCAGCAGAATAAAACCCAAAGATTTGTGTTTTTCTCAAAGCGGTGCTTGTTAAATCCATCTCCTTTGCCTATGTTCCTTGCAGCTCATTGACTCCCTGGGAATGCCTCTGTCACCCCACAAAAGCCTGTGCTTTCAATGAGGTCAGATGATTTTACCTAGGTGCAATTTTGGCATGGTCCTGTCACTTATATTTTAGTACTTTATTTGGGGTTTTCCAGGAAGTTGTCTTGCAAATATCCACCACAGTAATGTTCCTGTCTAACCTTTTCTGTTGATAGGTGATGCAGGACAAAAGTACAGGGGAAATATAAGTGGTTTTTTGAGGTCTACTCTTTTGTAATATCTCCTGTAATTCTCAGGGTTTTTCTGTCCCTTGCAGAGACTGACAATAGGAAGGATACAGCCTGGGTATAGTGTTCCTCAAGCCTTCATTTCCAGCAACTCTCCAGTAATTTTGCCAAGCCACAGGGAGCAAAAGCCCTGGGCCAGAACCTTCTCTTATTTATACTGGCATACATTTGGAGATCAAGCCAGCAGAGTCAACACAATTTCACAACAGTGAAAGTGATATGAGATCAGAGTTTGATGAGGTGCTTTTGATTATCTTTCAAGGAATTCAGAGGTATTCAAATACATTTCAGCCTAGGCATTTGCTTAGTATTTCTGCATATTTGTGTTAGCTGTGAGGATTTTCTCATCCTGTTCTGTTACACTGGCCACATCTGCTCAGGTGCTTCATTGTATAGGCTGCATTAGTGCCAAAAGATGAGCTGTTAATGAGATAATGGAAAGCTGTATAATTAGTAGTTAAATTCAACACTGCTAACTGCTATTATTGTTGTAATGTTCTCACAATATTTTGTGATGCTTTTCCATTCAAATTGTTAGGAATGTTTTAACTGGTTCCTGGGATCAATTGGAGTTGTCTTTTCATGGCATATTGCTGAGGGCATGCATTTTATGCCCTGAGGTGCTTCATAAGAGCAGGAATGAACATGAAGAGTTTTCTGGGACAACTTGGAGAACAGCACAGGGAAGAAAAAGCTACACTTGTTCAACACCATTGCAGCAGAGTCCCTCCCAAAAACTGTCTGGACCCACAGGCACACCCAGGCTCTGTTCTGAAGGGAACTCATTTCTTCACAACAAAATAAATTCCGAGAATAAACAAAAGTTATGAAATTTATGTAACAGGCAGGGATAGTCAGAGAACCAAGACACACAACTGATACTCGAGTTATCTCAGACCATGAGCATAACTGGATTAGGTTTCACCTACTCTATTAGCTAGTGTGTTGTACTGAAAAAGGATCTGGACGACTTGCAAAGGGTTAGAGTCAACAATAGGAGCCTGCATGGGGTCACTTAGCTGGCTTCACTCCTCATTTGGCTCCCTGGACCAGCATTTGGTTAAAACTAAGGCTTCTTTTTTCCATTGTCCTGCATGGTGCTGACAATGAATAGGCTCCTGGGGTTGTGGCTTAAGGGGATTATTAGGCAAAAATAAACATGCCTCATACAAAAATCCAGAACTAAAATTTATGAAAGTTTCAAAGAGGGATGAAGAGAAGGTGTTGAGCTTTAATTATGGCCTTTCTCAATGTACAAGGCAGAAGAAGCAGACCAAATTCAGGTGGAAGTTTCAGCTCCCTCAAAACAAACAGAGCAGGGTCAGACCAATGCTGGTTTTAATTGCTTGAACCAGAAGGAAAAGAAGACAACAAGGAAGGGCCCCTATACTGGAGCACATTATGTCCTGCTCCTGGTTTTTCTCAAATCCACATGTTGCTGTAGCTGTAGTAAAAATGGTGTTTGAGTGGCTGGTATGATTTAACTGCATACACAGCTTTACCAACATTGCCAAACATGCTCATTTCTACATTGACTCTTCCTATCCATTACAGAGTCAATTCTTTGCATGATCTTGTGGCATCAGAAACAGAAGGATCTGGGTTTTCATGACATTATTTGCCTCTATGTGGGAGCATATGATTGTAAAGTCTGCAAATAAGCTTGCCTGGGGACAAAAGTTTTTCTATTAAGATTTTCTATAAGGGTCCACAACCTTCAGCATGACTGAGACTTCTGTTGTGTGTTGATTCATACAGAGAAGTCAGGATGATGTTATTTGCTTTCTCCAATTTTAATTATTCCTCTCTTTTCAGACCACTGCTCTGCTAGGTCATGGATGACAGTATGTGTTTCAACATCTTTTGGGAGAAAGAAGGAGAAGAGCTCTGAATGTAGCTTGCTGCATATGAAATCTTATGTATACAGCTCATGACCCTGGCCAAGTAAAAACTGTAACGTAAGGAAGACCTGATAGATTGCTCTTTATTTCTCCCTCTTTTTTCTAGTAAAAAAAATTCAGTCTATGATGTTGATTAAACGTCTAAAATGGTCTGCTTCCTTCCTGTCTTTATAATTAGTTTCCTATTTAATGTGTATGTACTTTAATTTTTCTTTTAATATTTGTACACTTGTCATTGTAAGAGTGATAAAAATTTGCAATAGGTGTTAAGACCCTATTAGCACTTTGCTTGGGTAACAAAGAATTGAGACACTTAAACATAATTTCTGGAAATATTTACTCCACTTTTGGGGTGTAGCTGTTTATTTCATAACAGTAACCTGAAAAGACACCACAGACAAGCTGTCAGCTTTGACTGAGTTTCAATTGTAAACTTCAGCTGTTCAAGTGGAACTCAATGAGCATGAACTGCTGCATCTTTAAATCAAGGTAATATTCATATTAATTTATTGGAAAGTAAACTGTTTGATATTGTGTTGTGTATTTTCTAGCATCTGTGTTGGAGAAAGAGATTTTACCCTTTCCGCATTTGTGTGTTTAGTGCAGGCCATTTACTAAAAGATTTATTTCTAACTGAGAATCATTAATACCTTCACTCTTTCTCAGCTTTTGGATACACTGCTGTGATGGGTTGACCCAGACTGGACAACAAGTGCCCACCAAAGCTGGATGGGGAAGAGAAAATATAAAAGAAAGCTCATGGGTCGAAGAGGGAAGGATCAGTTATTGCCATGGGCAAAAAAGACACAAATTTATTACCACTCGAATCAGAGTGGTATAATGAGAAATTAAAATAAATCCTAAAACACCTTCCCCCCATCCCTCCCATCTTCCTGGGCTCAACTTCACCCCCCATTTTCTCTCCCTCCTCCCTCTAGTGGTGCAGGGTGATGGGTTATGGGGCTGTGGCCAGTTCATCACACATGTTCTCTGCCACTCCTTCCTCCTTAGGGTAGGGCTCCTCACACCTGCTCCAGCATGGGATCCTTCCTAGGTGAGACAGTCCATCACAAACTTCCCCAGCATGGGTCTCCTTCCCATGGGCTTCAGTTATTCATGAGCTGTTCCAGCCAGGGTCTCCCACAGGGTCACAGGTTCTGCCAGCAAACCTGCTCCAGTGTGGACTCCTCTTTCCATGGGTCCTGCAAGGAGCCTGCTCCAGCATGGGCTTCTCACGGGGTCACAGTCTCCTTTGGGCCACCACCTGCTCAGCACTGGCTCTGTGTAATGTAGAGGAAACTTCTGTCAGGTCCTCCCAGAAGCCACTCTCTACCACAATCATGCCAGACAAACTCCATGGCAAAGTTCCTGGTCTAGCAGAAGAGATTTATTCAGCAACCCTATGAATTTCTTAATATGATCTCAACTTTCCTGTGCAATTATCCAGGAAACTGGTGGGGAACAGGCATCAGGAACTCTATTAGAAGATTTTGTATATCTATAGCGAAAAAATATTCAAAGACATTTTTTAAAATTAATTTCTGCATGCCATATGTGTGCTTATGAGGGCTTCAAAGTAATAGCACAGGAACTGTGATTTGTTTTGTGCTCAATGTGACCAGTTTGGTGCCAACAAGTGATTGTGCTTGTAACTGCCCATTTGGCATGTGTGATAACGTGTTTGCACTTCTGCATGTGTATTTGGGAGAATACAAACCAGGACCTCACAGTTCACAACAGAGCAAATGAAGCATGGCAGTGAGTCATGGAGAAGACAGGCTCTGCATGCAAATTCCTTGAATCAGTAGAAGTGCTGGTTTCTAGGACAAAAACATCTTGTTTCTCTGATTAATTCTTCATAAATTATTTTAAAACTTGTTTATGAGCTGTAATTTGTCTTTTGTAAGCTCGGTAAACAGGTCTTTTTAGCCCTTAAAACCTACAGACGAGCAAGTTTTCTTTTCGTTTACGTTATTAAGTGCTCTGTTGTCACAGCCAGCCATTATGCAGAACTGATTCCAGTGACTAATTTGACTTGACATTTTGATGCCTGTTTCTTTCAGAGTTCCATGTTACTTGGCTGACCTTGACCTGTTCCATGTCATTCAGCAACACATACCTCCATTTTTAACTACTACTCTACTAAAGAATTATATTCAACCTGTCTGTCTATTTTCTTATATGTATTTACCCATAGCTCTCCTGGCTTTTTCTTTATGTCAGCAAGGTCAAACTCATTCCTCTTCTAATTATACACAGTACCTATTCAAATCTTTGCTATTTGATCATGTCAGCTGTTGAAGTAATTACATTAGAGTGAATGTCAAAGAAAACTACAGAAAAGGAGGGAATGCAAATAATTTAAAGCTTAAAGAGGAAAAGAAATTTATTCTTACTGTCACTTAATGTACTAAGTCCACTCAGACAATATAGTTTCAGGTGCTAAACAGTCTGGGGACCCAGACTGAATATAGGTTTGAAAGGCTTGTATTCTTCACTATTCTTTCTTATTAATGTTTCCATGAAAGCTGTAAGTTTTTAACCAAATTCATTACTTTCAGGGGAGGATCTGGCTGTCTGAAGAAGAAATATTTGGCCATGCTAACTGAAGTTATTGTCTTTAAGACTGCTTAGAGCCCCCCAGAAAAGAAACAGTGTACTAACTCGTATGAAGTGAACAATTGCCGGACCCTGCTGATGAAAACATAGCGGAATCCAATAAATTTTCCATTTGTATTCTATCTCTTCCTTCTGGAAAAATGTATTGAGAAATTTATTAGGATTCACAGTTCAAGTTAAAATCTCTGCATGCTCTTTGCTTTTTAGTAAAGACCCTATGTTCTACACTTTATGGTACAGGTCTTTACTGGTAGAAATCCTCTCATTCAGCAGAGGAAAAAGCTTAGACATCCTGGTTCTCTTATGTGTATGTGATTTAACGCCCTTTTTTTCTGGTGTGTGTAGTTCCATCCTCTTCTTTAGAAAGGCACAAAGAAGGAAGGCTTGTGCACACAAGGAGCGTTTTTAGTGGTGTTTCCTGATACCTTTTCACATATCTTCTGACTTGGGTTTGCTTTGGGTAGAGACAGTCAATGTAGTATTTGGCACTTAAAAGATTACACAATTAATCTTGCAGATGTTAGTCTGCAAAGAGCCCTAAACCAACTTTGCAAGTGATGACAGCTTTCTGCTGCTATCCTACATGA
The DNA here is from genome assembly GCA_013398275.1 of Promerops cafer. Classification (NCBI taxonomy): domain Eukaryota; kingdom Metazoa; phylum Chordata; class Aves; order Passeriformes; family Nectariniidae; genus Promerops; species Promerops cafer. The sequence continues at coordinate 7,536,888 of VZSE01014922.1, forward strand.
GTACCCCAATAATTGTCTAATATCTACAGGGAGACCTGGAGGCCAGCTGAGCTTTCTCACCTGATTTTGGTCACCTCAGGAGCAGAGGAAAAGACCCATATTTTTCTGGTTGATTTTGCCCGAAGCAGAGTTAAATGTTCAGTGTGTATTTAATAAATTTTGACAGTGGTGTATTCTATAGTTGTCATTTTATGTGGGGGCCACAGCAAGAGAGCACCACTGTTAAATACTATGTTTTAATTTTTGCAGTCACACCTCACAGAAAATGAGTAACAATGAAGCCATCATCTTTGCTATAGCTCAGTGAAACAAAAAATCTATGTTTCAACACTGATGATGAGAAGCGCCTTTTTCCAGTTGAAATAGAATGGATTGGATGACTGGATTCTACTAATTCTGAAATATTACATCTGTATCTCTTCTGCATCATGAAGTGAAGGTAAGATATATGATTATATCAATAATTACATTACACTTAAGGTTTGTTTTTGAAACTGGCTAATTTACTCCTATTTATGTGTCAAAGCCATCCATGTATCAGACTGAAATTTTTCACTTATGTATTTATTTGTGGAGGAATACTGATCAGGTACAAGACTTGCAAATTGCTTCTGAACTCATCACTTCCAATTGACCAAAAAAACCCAAAGATAAATAGAACAAAATCTTTCTCACTTTTAAGACAAAACTGATTTTTATTGTAAAAATCTTCATTATAAAATTGACCTATTTTAATAACAAAACCCTCATAAGCTGTATATTTCAGATTTAAAAATATGTATCTCTCTTTTACGTTAAAATTATTTAGGAATGGGATTTTTTTGTCTGGGCAAAAAACACCCCAAAACAATCTTTTTCTGTTCCTTCCAAACTTTTTCTTCAAAGCATTTTTTTCAGTTTTTTTTTTCTTTTTTCAAGTTTCTCTGGCTTCTCATGAAAAAAGCTTTTACATTTCATTTTTAGTTTAATCAGTCTGATTTGAAAATTGCATTAACTTATGTGAAAATTTTCCTTTCATTATGAAACAAATGGAAACAAAGTGATGCAGCCTGAGGTCTTATTCACACAAACTGGAATGAGAAGGAAAAAAACAGAGGTGAACTGAACTGGAAGAAAAGTCACAGTGGACATATGCATAAAACTCGCATTGAATTAAAAGCAACAAGGCCTTGAAAAAGATTTAAGACAAATCTTGTCAAACTGGACTGGTCTTTATAATAAACACACTCAGTCCTGTGATCTAATAACTCATTTCATGTTGGAGAAGTTGGGATTGATATTTTGCAACAGGTTCCAATGTCCTGCTTGGGTAATTTTTTAAATTTGTTGCAATTTGGAGTACTGTGAACTAGACAGGGCTGTTGAGCCCAGCATAAACAGCTTCAGAGCTATCAAATCTGGAAATTCCCTTTCAACAGAAACCATCCAAAGTTCGGGAACATCACTATTACATTCAAATTGGGTCAGTTCATCATGAGAGCGCTGTAAGAGAGATTATATCATTTCCTGACATTAAAACACACATTTGATTTTTTTAATGATAGCAGAGTTGATCAGTTTCGGAGTGTTTCAGCATTTTGGCATGCCTGTAACATGGGGATGTATCATCAACACTGTAACAAAAGAGCCAGGCTTGATGGAATTTGGTCTTCTAGAAACTGTGATTGAGAAGCAAAGCATTCACATCTTAGTACTTGCCTTTTTATCTAGCAAGGGGGTTTTAGAGTCTGGATTGGCGGTTCATACCAGGAAAAGAATTATTTTACTTCATTAAAAAAAAAATAAATCAGGTTTGCAAGTGAAGGCTTAACTTTTGTGTTTTAAAGTTGTGTCTTCAGAGAAGATAAATTGCAATTCTTCAAATCTAAAAATAAATTCCAAACACAGTTACAGATGTAAGACTTAAAAAAAGTCCATAACATCTAAATGTTGAATCTTTCTGATTTGTTCTGAATATGTATCTGCAATTTTTACTATATTGTGATTAATTTCTTAGTTGGTGCCTTTAGGTACATTTTTTTTTAATACTCAAAATGAAGCAAAATAATAGTTAGTGTATTAGAATGCAGGAATTTTTACCTGCAATTTTAAGAGAAGGTGGTTAGGTACATGATCTACAGCCTGCCTTCAGTTTTCAATTGGTTTATTAATCTAAAGTATTCTAATTCTCAAAAATAATAATTTCACAATAATTCACAACATGAATTCAAATCAATTAGGAAAACTAGTCCAAATAGATTCAATTACATAAATTAAAAGATATGTCCATACTTTTGCTTGTTTTTGTTTATATGACGTGTCTCAGTCAAAACTCTTCACATCTGCAGGCATGTAGTTATAAAATTCCATATTCTAGATATCTATGTCTGTTAATATTTATGCAAAACAACACTTATCCTTTCTTTTACAAATGATCTATAATTGTACCATAAATTCTTAGTATGTAAATTTTTTTCCCAAACAACCGATCCCAATGGGATAAAAAATATTAAGCTTAATTTATTTCCTTATGCCTGACATATTTCAGTATATAATCAGATTGTTTTTCTTTAAATTAATGTTGTCCTCATACTGGTTTTCTCTATTTGAAGGTATTTAATGAATAAATTTAAACTCTGAATCACATGTGTTTAAATTGGCTGACGGAATAAATGTATAACTACATTCATAAATACATATCAAAGCAGTCAAAGGCTTAGCTATATATTATGCCTTGATGTGTGTGCAAAATTTCCATTACTGTTATTGGGAGATAATGTGGGTGTTGTGAGGGTAGAATATATTCCAGGCAGTATCCTGTAACATGTTTTTTTCCTACTAGTCCCATTTTCCCTTCTTAGTATTGTGTTTGCTACAGTAACATAGCATTTGTTAGAATTTTAGGAACTCTGATGAAAACAATAGCAGAATTTATATGTTTATCACAACAAAACAATTTTGCAAGTTTCACATTTGTACTGAAAAACCAAAGACACAGACCAAAGTATGTTTAGCCAGATGTTGATACCTAAATCAAAAATATCCATGTTTAAGCAGATGAAGCCCTTCTGAATTTCTGTTTTATGATTAGGACCACATACAATGATAACAGTAAAAAAAAAGACGTGGTTACTAATAGTGGTGGTGATGGTAGCACAGGGACGTCGGCACCATGATGGTGGTGCAGGAAGATGTTCATGTGGCAGAGAAAACCAGTTGTCCTGTAGGCAGGCTGCAAACCTGACAGTTGAAGGCAAAAAAAAAGATCATGTTGGAAATGTTTTCTGAGGATGTTTAACACTTATTATTAAAAGTTAAATAAAAGTTCCTCTATGTTGCTGAGCTATTCACACTTAAAATCCACATTTTTTCTGCCTGCATTCCAAATGACACTTCTCTGGGTTTTTATCCCAGCTAGTGCCAGGAGTCATTGAAGCATTTGCAGGTTCAGAACCTTTATCTGTATAAGAACCAGAGCCAAGGCAATTCCTTTATTTTGTTATTATCTAGTGTTTCCATACTTTTAATGTCATTTGGTTGTGCCTTCAGTTCTCTTGAGAGAAAAGGAGTGAGAATTCATAAAACTGAGAAAGATGTTCCCCTCACAATGAAAAAGTCAGGGCAGAACTTCCCATAGCCCAATTTCAAGAAGTGAGTTGTGTTCCCATTCCTGCTGGGATTTGTGTATAGCACAGTGACTAATGAAGGGCTAAGTTGCCCTGCTTAGCCAAGGAAAAGGGCATTATTATTCTTGCCTGTGAAATGGCTTAGAGGAAAATTATATAGAAGAAACATCTGAATAAAACAAAACAAAGCTAAACAAAACACACACACACACACACAAAAAAAAAAAAAAAAAAAAAAAAAGAAAGAAAAGAAAATTCAACTACCTCACAAGCCAGTAAGAACTTCTCTAATACTAGATGTGTATCACTGTTGGGTACACTCACTGTTTCCTTAATGTGTGTCCCAGTTATTAGTAGCAGGCAAGAGGATATACACTTGAAGAGGGCGGATCTAGGTGCCAGGCAGCCACCATCTGCAGACTGTAAATTTTTGGGTAACCTAAATACATATTTTTTCCCTTGACTTCTAATCAGCTTCAGATGACACACACATCTATTTAAGGATTTTTGAAGGTGAAAAATTTTCCTATCAATTGATGATTAGTAATCTCTAATTGGAAAAGGAAAAAAATGTAAGTGGAGTTAAACACATGCTTTAACACCAGAAAGGATCTCTGGTACTGAAACACTGAGGCACTTGATCTGCATACTTCAAAAAAGCAAAATGCAAATACGTGAACTAAAGTCACATTGGTTGTAATGATGCTTAAAGCTGTGGTTAAAAACATGCTGTTATGATATATTCCTGAGTAGTTTTATTAGTGAAAAGCACAATACAAGTATTACTGATGTTATTTAGTACTGATCTCTACACATCTATTAGATGCAATAAACAAAGAATTAGAAGTACGGAGAAAAAAATAAAGGTAATATTTCAGCATTGTTTTGCATGCTGTAACAAACTGCATTGTGTGCAAGCAACAGTGGGATAGGTCCTGGTACAACAGAATAATATAATTTATTTGGAAAATCTGCCAAGGGAAGGTGACTTTCTCACAGAAAAGTGTAGATTTTGGGGACCCAATTAGAGTTTTAAACCAGAAGAAAAAATGTTCATACAATTTATTGTACCTATGTCTTGCTTTGGCCATTTTGTTGTGCTCCTGGGGAATTAAGTGTATTTTGCTTATAATAGATAGACCTCCTGGGGTTTTTTTAGCCTATGTTTCATTATGAGATCTTGATCTACTAACTGTGGCATCAGTCTCTAGGGCAACATATGCAAACAAGTTACAGTAGTCTCTTGTCTACAGTACTGTCATATTTCATTTTGAAAACCATATGAAAATATTTCCTACAGAAAAAAAGTCCTTGCATTTCCTTATTTGTGAATTGCATGCCAGAGTGCTCCCATTAGACATCAAGTGAAGAACATGTCCAAGAGATAATGTATTTATTTATACCCAATATCTCAACATTGTTCAACTTGGAGTACCACAAATTCTTAGTATGTTCTCGGCTGGAGACAGATGTTATGTGCAGTTCATTGTATAGACTTGGACCAGATTACCTTCAACATGCTGAAAGGATTATTCAAGGCTTTTATTCATGTAAATAGCAATTTTTTGGGTTGCTGTGTCCACTCTCCAAAGCATAGGGAAATAAATAACTTTAGTAGAGGATGTGATGCCTTTTATTGCATTATGGTGTGTAATGTCTGGAAAAATATTGTTTTCATGAATATAAATGGTTTCAAAGTCTTCAAGTCTGCACCAACCAACATTGATGCCATTGAGGCCACATTTTCTTCCACTCCCTTAGAAAGGCTGTTTCTTGCATGGGCCCCAGCCCTTCCCTAGGACAATTTTCTCAGCAAGAGCTAATTTCCAAGGATTTATTTGCAAGGTAGGAAATGATCCAACCCCCACACCTACTTCTTTGAGTTGGTTCATCTCAATGACTTGTTTCATAGTTTAAATGGTGTTTATTTGTCAGAATCAAACCCCCTGATAATCCATCCCATGGTCCTGAAGAAGGGAAATAATTACTGAAGCACTGTTATGCCTTCAGCAAAGGCTCCAGTGAAGTATGATACAGTAGTCAGAAGAAACTTTATTAAGACCATGATAATGACTAAAATACATTCCATATTTACTGGTGTGGATTTTCTCAGCTGAGCTATGGAGAAGAAGACCACCACAATAAATAAAGTCAACAGTGTTGGTGCTAGGGGAAATTGGTACCATACAACAACAAAAAATCTCCACTTCTATGTGCTATGTGAGATTCTGTTGGATGCTTTTAGCCAAACAATGGCAAAATATGCTTATCCTCTCTTGCAAATCTGTCAAAAGTTTGGCCTCACATTGCAAGAAGGTAGGATTTTCAATGTAAGCATGTCTACATGACTGAAGAAAATAATTTTGCCAAACTTTGGTGTTGAGCAGGACATGGAAGAGGAGGAGCCTGAAACCATTAAAAATAAATTTAAGAGACACTTAGCTAAGAGTCTAACTTTTCCATTGTATATGTGCACATACCTTGCAACATGTTTATTTTGAAGCAAGGTAGTTAAAATTTTACATTAAAACCCTTATGATATGCACTTAACTGCACTGCATTTCTCACTTGCTATTTTCTAAGTTTTGAGTGCATGATGTTGAAATGTCAGAGGTCTTTCAAAAGGGTGTCTGTGCATGAAGGAGAAGGAGGCTAATTTCCTAGGTTTTTAATAAAGGAAAAAAGGAGGAAAACAAAACATAAATTCCATCAGGTAGCAACTGAGTGGCATGCACAGGTACCCTTTCAGGCACAGAGACCTTTACATCCACTGCAGAGACCTCCTGTCTCTTGAGTTAGTTTTGTGACTCCTGGGTGATGCTCTCATACTTTCTGCTGAGCAGCACTAGCAGATACCAATATGCACATTTTCCCAGTAGAGTTGCACAAAATATTTGCTGGGGGGTTTAGGAACTGGGAAGCTTCAGATACATCTGCTCTATTTTCTCTCAGTGCTACCTGTCCTACTACACAATGCCACACCTGACTCCAAACTCCTGCTGAGCTGAATTTTCTCTAGTACACATTGGGCTGTATCCTCCTTCAGAAAACCTGGGCTTAGCAATCAGCAGGGGAAACACTGAGTTCACACAAAGAGTGAGAAAGAAAGAAACACTTCCTGGCCTTGAGAGCTGGCAGGAAAACATAACCAGTGCGGAAGGAATTTCTAAGCATGCAGCTGCCAACTGCCTCAGCTCTTGTCTGAGCATGGACAAACTCAGGGGCCTCTTAAAAGGCTACAGCTAAGAGACACAAATGGCATGCAACGTATCCTCAGTCCAGATTTCACTTTCCTCCACCTGTTACATTTTGAGTCCCTACCGTGCAAACTAATATATTCAGTGTTACTCCAAAAAACAGTTGTTTTATTTTTATTTGTCTGAAATGGGTGATCACTGAGTGTTACCTGAGTGTCTTTCTGAGAAAAGGGTGAGATATTTTGAGTGACGGCGTCTTTGAAAAATCAGTCTAAGATAAATGACAAGTCTGGAAAATTTTAGCCTGAGTGGCTACAGTTTGACAGAATTTTAGGCCACTGAAAATAAAAATTTATTAGGAGTGTTGGGAAACTTCAAACTTCAAAAACCTCTATTAGCAATATATGTGAAAATTCAACAGCTAGCTACAGAAAATGAGAGTCATGCATTAGAGTGTTGGTCTATTAATATGCATATGGAGAAAGAGAGAAAATAACATGCTTCTTTCCCTATGTTTTTAATGAGACAGAATCATATGTTAGAAAGAAAAACAGGCATACTTAAGAAATTAAATTGAACAGAAATAGGAACAACTCTGGGTTTATACATTCCCTTGACAAATCTCTCAAATTTTTATGACTGTATAATCCAGCTCCTGTCACAGTTTTCTGCCATGGCATCTTTCAGATGATTGGTTTTGTGCATAGTTATTAGTCTGATGCTGCTAATCTCTCATTTCTGAAGGAATAAACTCAAGTGTTTCTAGCTGAATGCTTATACTTTCTTTTAAAAGGATGTAATTCAGGTGGCTTAATGGGAAAGGGGACGATCCAGATTTAAAAACAATGTTTGATCTTTTGTACATGCCAGGTGGTCTAGAAACTTGGCAGTATATGGGCAGTATTTTCCAGTTTTATCTGGAAGATGACTAATTCTATTTAACTGTAGTTAATTAAGAAAAACAATTGATGGGATTTCCCTCCCTACCCTATTGGTAGGGTTAAAAGTAATGCGTGTATTCCAACCAAGTTTCCCCATCTGTGGAGAGGGTATCTCGTCCCCACAGGGGACAGGTTTGCATCACAGAAGGATTAAGCCCCCTGTGGAACTGCTTATTTTTTCCTCTTAATGTATAGAGAGAACGATCTAAATGATTTGTGCACACCAGGCACTTGAGATGGCTACACCTAATGGAGATGAGACTCACTTGGGTTGTAATAATTGTCCCTCTTCCTGCAGGGATGAAGCTTACATAGACATGAATGTTTTGATGTCTTCTCAATGATTTCATCAGCTATTAGCAGCTCAGGTTTATTTTATCCTGGCTTAAGACCAAATTCTGAACAGATGCAAAAATAGTAAACTTGGTCTCCAACTATGCAGGATGCAGGTGAACCCTGGTTCTGAGTCTTGTCTTTAGCATTTTGTGCTTTTTATGACAAGATATTCCTCACTTACCTACTAAAATTAGCATAGCCCTACAAAATTGTCAAATCTTGCTTGTAGACTTTATCTGAGTCTTCAGCCAGAAAAAGAAAGTTATGTGAAGAAGATATGCCAGTAAAAAGTGTGTTTTTTGGAGTAAAGTGCTACTTTTGAGTGTGCTCTTAACATTCATCTGGAGCAACCAAAACATACTAAATATGTGAGTATTCCTACTTATTCTGGTCTATGACCTTTCTTTTTGCTTGTTTCCAGACTTTGGAAACTAATTCTACACATTAATTCCTGTCAACAGTAAAGAATCATAAGTATTTTTGCTTTCACCACACAAGAAACTCTACAGCTTGTCTTCTTTTCAAACTCCTTCTGTAATCTATTCTGGTTTTGGATATCAAAAGACTAAACATCTGTTCCCCTGTTGATACCAGCCTTATGTCCCAGGAGTCCCATTTTTTTTTCCATTGTCACTTTTAGGTTTTCTCCCAGTACTGAATAGCAGAGGAGCTTCTACCACAAGAAAGTCATGGCCCCTAGCTGGGGCCTCTGGGTTTAGCTGTAGTTTGAAGGATTATGGAACCTTTAGACAGAAAGTGGCATTACCTCTAGAGAGAGTCTTGGTGATTCAACCTCCAAATTTCCTGCAGTCTATGTCCCGTCTTTCGTTCTCCAGAGAACAAGAAACCTGTGACTGCCTTCCTTACATCTCAGTTAAGCAAACTCTAAGTCCAGAGGCTGATGAACAGATGTTATCTCTTCTTACCTCTCACCATGTGACCACTGAAACCCACCCTGAGAAATATCTCTTTGTTCCTCAGGAGAAAAGCATTCTCCCTATTTGTCCTGGGCTGTTCAAAATATGCCAGCAAAGAGGGGAGGGTTTCTTCTCCCTTTTTTCCTTGGACTTATGCAAAGACCAGAAGCATTTATGGTCATAGTTTCCCAATGATCCCTCCCACCTTACTTTCCCCCAGAGATCTCTTTGTCCACTGCTTGTCTTGTCATATGTCAAATGAGAAAGAAGTGCTGTCTGTGCCTGATTCATTCTTTGAAATATCTGCCACAGCAGTGTAATAAATAACTATAAACTTTGTGTCCTTAAGATGAGAAATCAATCCACAGAGGCAACTTTTAGATGTTTCTAGAATAAGAATCCAAGGAGGAGGAAGATTACGCAGAGAAGTGAAGAACTTGGCTATCACCTTGCCTCATGTTTGTTAATTGAACACAACTGTAAGAAGAGGCAGCATTCAGCTCCAGGGTTCTTTCTGTGTGGAAAGCCAAGGTGAATTCCCTGATTCACTACAAAACCTCTCTTCTTTCAGTTGGATTATTGATTTCTTTGACATATTTTAAGCATCTCTTTCTAGCTTCTGCTTTTTTCCTTTCCAGACTCTGCCTGCCCTCCTCTGGTCTTTCCATACCTTCACAGGCAAAGAATTGAAATGCTGAAATATCTGAAAACCAGAAAATATTATAAGCAGAAAGAAAGAAGGTGTGAATAAAATGAAACTGGTTAAGGTAGCTATGCTGAATATGATGCCTGCCTTTATCTTAGTATAAGTAATGTGAGAAATTTCTGCCAAATTTAGGATCACTGGTCTATAGTCCAGGCAGACTTTTTTCTCACACCTTGTTCAGGCATCTCAAAAGTCTCATGATGAATGACTGTATCTGTGTGGGCAAAATGTTTCTTTCAGGACAGAACAGTGATGTGACCCACACATCTTGGGTCACAGTAAAGTATCTACTAAATTAGATATCATCCTGTCTTTAGATTACCTTTTTTAATTTTAAGATGCATGTGAGAATTTAGGATTCAGAAGTTTGTAGAAAAATAAAAGATTGTTAGCATGAAATCATGAGACTTGTTCTTTAGTTGTGATGTTTTCTCCTTTTCTCCCAAGTTACAGAAAATTTCAAAAGTTCTGCTGGCATTACACAGGGAAAATATCTTTTCAAATTTGTCAATATATTTCTTAATTTTTTGTTCCTGCACTTTCTGACCATGCGATCTAGCTGGGCAGGGATAGAGCAAGAGAGAAAGAATGAAGATATCTACAACAATGGGGCAGTGTTGGAAAGTTCATATCTGAGTTGTGATGACAAATGATGTTTCAAAGTAATGGACTGGAATGGACTGATACACACAAGAAAGAGACTATATCTCAGTGATTTCTGTTAGTCTTTCTTAAATTTTAAAAACATTTACTTAACTTATTCTTTGCATGCTATTCTAAAATATTCACAAGGATCAGTGATGTTCAGGGAGTTTGTACTGAACAGTTGGAAATCTTTCGTGACTGATCTGATCTGACTCACCGTGTCCTCCTCATAAGTGCAGTGTTTGCCATTCCCCAGAGATACCCCCTTTTACAGGGAAAAATGTAAAAGCAGCACTTTTGAAACATTATGCAGGAAGACTTTGCAATGCAGTTAAGGACAGCGCAATGTGGCTGAAAACACAGCCCCCTTGGTGCCACTAGAAACCTAACACGGAGCTGTGGAGTGGATTGTGTTGGAAGGGATCTTAAAAAGATTGGCTAGTTCCCACCATGAGCAGGGGCACCTTCCACTAGACAGGTTCCTCAGAGCCCCATCCAACCTGGCCATGAACTCTTCCAGGGATGGTGCATCCACTACTTCTCTGGGCAACCTGTTCCAGTGCCTTGCCACTCTCACAGTAAAGAATTTCTTCCTAAATCTCATCTAACTTTACCCTCCATACTATTTCAATTTAAAACTCTTACCCCTAGTTCTACTACCACACCCCCTGGTAAAAATTCCTTTCCCATCTTTCCTGTAGGCCTCCTAGTATTGGATGGCCACAATAAGGTCTCTGGAACCTTCACTTCCCTAGTCTGAATGACCCCATCTCTCTCAGCCTGTGCTCAAAGCAGAGGTGTTCCAGCCTCTCATCAACTTTATGGTCCTCCTCTGGACCCACTCAAGCAGGTTAGTGATCTCCTTGAGACAGCACAGGACCCCAAAGAGGTACCTGGACGTCCGACTCAATACTTATCTAGGAAACTGTATGAAGAAATTAAATAAAATCCTAAGTCTTCAGTAGCTGTAATGCATTTCATCCCTAGCTGGCATGCAGACACCTCAATACAAGGTATTTTCTCCAACTGAGTCCTTCTCTGAAGGACAAGTTTAATAAAATTAAATCATGTTGCAGCAAAAGTTCCAGCTTTTCCAGTATCTGAAATTAAGAATTTCTTAAAACGTCCTTTAGAAAATTTCTAGACCAAAATAATTTGTCTTAAACCCTTCAACATATTACTCAGTTTCTCTCATTTAAAGTACTCTGAACTTCCTAGCAAAGGCAATTTCTTTGTTTTTCGCTTTCCCATTTATAATTTCACAGTGATGTGGTCATAAATTAAACATCTACAAGTATTTCCAATGTTTTCTGATTAAACTTTGTTATTTTTAGCTGCATATAAATGTATGCAACCAGCTTAAGCCCTCTTTTAGATGCGTAAAAACTACAATGAATGCCAGTCTCTAACTAGATAGTTTTTAATTTGAGGCATATTCTGTTGGTGATGAGTATGAGTAAATTTCCCATTAGTTTGTATGAATCACTAATTTATACTGTAACATCTTAATTTCACATCAATTAAATGTGATTATTGGTTTAAGATATTCATGTGGCAAAAGGTCTTGAGAAAGATGAGTAATCAAACTGTTTTGAAAAGCAGCTGTTTTTTCACAGTTGACAGGAAATTCTACTATTTGTTTGAAAGAGATTACAAAAATTTCTATGGTCATAAAGGAAGAAAAAAATCCCCAGTATTTTTGAATCATGTCTATTGAACTGAGAGTTATATCAGTGAGATTCTGCAGTCTGTCTTCTCAATTCATTCACTAAAAATAATTAAAAAAAAAAAAAAAGAAATAGGCATTGAGGGGGAGGGGGGAAATACAGAGGAAATTAGAAATAGTGGGTTTTCCTGTGGCAGTTAGTTATCAAAGGCCTCCATTGCTGAAATAAATGGCTACTTTGCAATTGTATATTCTCTCTGTCAGCAAATAAGTGAGAAGGAAGTACAGTGTGCGGCTGATCAAACAGGGCAAGATTATATAGGTGAAAACATACCTAAAACCTGCTTATAAAGGTAACTGAGACTTATTCCCTGTGTGCTCATGCCTGGTACTGAAGACACTGAGAGTTACTACTGCAGGCGACCATGAGAACTAGGCTATAGAATCATGGAATCATGGGATGGTTTGGGTTGGAAGGGACACTAAAAATTGTCTTGTTCACACCCCCTGTCATGGGCAGGGACACTTTCCACTAGAAAATCAGGAAATGTTTCTTACTGCAATGGACATGGACATTCACATCAGTTTATAGGGAGTTTTCAAAGTGCTTTCATTAGCTCATGTTTAACAGTCATTCTTTACTTACCTCTCTAAGTATTCCCCTCTAGGAGACTAGAAACTGCTCTAAGAATGAAACTGGCCCCTTTTTGATGTCTCAAGTGCCCAGCTAGAGCAGACAGGGAACATCTGGATCATCTGCTTTACTAGTTGTGTGTACTCCACTTTCACCCTATTTTCCTTCTACCTAAAATTTATCCAGTCTTTTTATTTGATCTTCCTACTTATTTCCTCCCTAAAGGCTCAGATTTGCATCCAGTGAAGCCAGTGTGAATGTTATATGAGAAAGTTTAAGCCTTTAGACTGTGATTTAACAAGGTACTTAAGCACAGGCCTGGCTTAGCACACAAGAACCTTCTCATTGAAAGCAGCAGAAATATTGCTACTGGCCTAATTGGGAACAAGAGCAATCTATGACCCACTGAGCAGCTGCTGAATTCCACTGCAGCAGTGGCTATATTTCAATGATAGGCAGGGTGTGAGCCCTGTGAACAGTTTATGATGTGCTTGGGATCCTTAAGAATGAAAGCACCTCTATGCCAACTGCGCCCAGCCATGGAATTTACTGGTCTAGACAATGTACCTGTGGGTCCACAGCCACCAAGAAGCTTGTAAAAAGTAAAAAGGTATTTTGCAGAACAAATTGAAAATTATATCTGCCCAAACTTGGGTATCATCAGTGAAAAATATTTTTCAAGACTCTCCAGAGGAAATGGAACTTATTTTATACATCTCTCTATCACATGCCAGAATAGGATTTTAAAGCACTTCCTGGTACACACATATACAGGCATGCACGCACGTTTAAATATAGGATATTACACATAGACTCTTTAGTCTAGCAGGGCAGGACTAGGAATAATATTTCTGAGTTTGCTCTGATCTCTGTCTTCTGATGTTCCAGAAAGGAAACAAATACCAGCAGTTAACAATAAATACTTGGAAAAAATGCAAATTATTTGTTTTATAAATGCCAGAATATTAGCAAAGACTGATGAATTCATCCACAGATACTGTCCTATCTTGTTACTCCAATGTAGTATTTGGTACTCCTGTAGGAGGTGTTTGATATGTAATGTAGTCATAGGTACATTGTGCAGTCTGTAGGGAAATGGCTATGACTTATGTGAGAGACAATAAATGGGATAATAAGTAGGAAAAGATAATGCTTGTTTTTGTAGGTTGGTATGATCCTCTCAGCTGCCCTTTATACTTAGGTCAATTTATGGCCCATTTAAAGCTGTGAGATCCACACCCCTCCATTTCCTTGATCTTCTATGCACTGTAAAGCATCATAATCCATGGGATGCCAGGGAAAATATCTATGCCCTAGCTCATAGTTCAGTGAAGAACTCTGTTGTGATTGCACTGCCTTTTACCTACAGTGAACCTGTGGCAGTGCCAGTGGAGCATCCTGGTCCTCTTCCAGCTCAGGCTGTTCCAAGTGACTGGCTGAGACTCCTGTCTTATCTCCCAAGCACAGGCAATGTCAGTCTTACACCAGCTGTACATATCCCATGCTCAGAGTACTCAATAGGAGGATGGTTTTTGGGATCCATTTAGAATGGCTTTGGTGTAAATGCACTATGGGCTAGTGGCCATTTAAATCCCACTCTGTGCCTTCCCCTGCACTAGGCTCTGGGTTAAGTGGTTTGGAAATGCTGTTGTAGTGTTACTGCTGCTGTTTACCCATAAACCCCAAAGAATTTTAGCCTATACCCATCATTCAACAGCCTCTGCCTCACTCATTGAAGACTGTTCATACAATGCACACAAAAATGGTGTAAAACTCTGAGAAAGATAGGCTGCCATGGGGTTAGGGGATCAAACAGGACAGTGTGTCCATAAATAGGCTATTTTTCTTACAAATTTAGCACTCTGTGTTTTTTTATCTAGGATCTGTGCACCATGTCTGGAAAGCAAAACTTCTTCTTTTAAAGTTGTATTTGAGGTCTGCATGTCATTTATTTTAAATCAACACAGGAAGACAGCTAAAAGAATTTCTAATTTAGGCTTTTCACTCTAAACCTTTAAAATAATACTTTCAGCTCTGCTTGGCTACGTAATTTGGCACCTGTAAATACCTCTTGCCACAATCTCTTTAAGATACCTTCCTGTTTGTTCTTATGGTTACAATAATTCCCATGACAACTGTGTAAGTAGCCTGAAGAGTTATTTTTCTTGAAGGGTTTCCCATGAGGTGAAACTTCCAACAATGCTAAAAGGCATTTCAGAAGCATCACATTAAGTGCCCAGGCAGACTTATTAGAAAGAAGAGATCTGCGTTACCTTGAAATGTAATGAAACTCTCCTTTTAAGGGTTACACTTTGACACCAGTAAAGACAAACCACTCATTGGTCCCAGAGTTTGTATGTGGAAATTACTAAAGAGCTGCTTCCATTCTGCAAGGGAGAGCTGGAGAGCAGAAAGATCACTGCCCCTAAAGGAGTGTGTCACTTCTGCAGAATGGTTAGACCACGGAAAACCATCTGCAGCAACTGAGTGTTTTGTTATTGGGAACACCAGCAGTCATCATCTGGGGAGGCTGTGGCCTCAACTCTGAAGCAGAGCACTGTCTGATATGGTCTTTGACTTAAAGCTGCACATAATATACCATGTGTTCAAGGAGGTGTTCAAGGATGTTTGCTAAAAATTTGGACAGAAAGACATTGTTTTATTGCTTGTTGACTTTAAAGGGTACACCTAATATTTGTTTACTGGGTAAAGAAAAGGCTAATATTTAAAGGTTTGGTGACTGTACAACTTTATAATTTAGAAGGGATAGGTGTTAAAGAAACTATATTTGCATGTGGGGATGGGAAGGCAAGGGACTATAAACTCAAAACACCTCCAGATGTCTGGGCAAAGCACAAGCAAAGTCTTAGAGTGATGCCGATGAAAATAACTGAGTAGTTGAATTCCTCTGCTTCTTCAGGAACACCATGAGAAATAATAGAGCATCCTCCTGCATCCTCCCTGTCACCTAAACTGCTTTGAGAAATGCATTTGCTCATTTCCCCAATATACCACCTAGTCAATTCTCCCTATGGCCTCTTGTGTATTCCCAGCCAGGCTTGTCTATTTCCAAAGGGTCCCAGTTGAGAGCAGTTGATTAAGTTGAATTGTCACTCCTGAAAATATGTTGTTTCTTTGGCTTGCCCTAAAATTCTCAAGCTGCCTCTGATCACTGTTGTTCAAGTTTTTAGGCAGAATATTTTACTTCTGCATCACGTCATGTGCTCTTATTTTTAGCTTGTTTGGGCAATTCCTAAAGTGTTTGTTTCTAGTTTAACTAATTTCTTAACAGCTGCATCTGTTGTGTTGGGGCTCAGCTTAGGAAAAACAATGACTGGATTTTATTGTTTATGAATTCCCTAAGTGCATGGCTCTGCAAAGATAACTAGACAGAAAGTCACAATTTCAAAACACTATTGCTAGATGACTTAGGCTCTATTCAAAAAATAATTAGGCACTTAGAAAGCTGATTTTCTATGAAAATCAAGAATATGCAGGAGACCTTTGACTGGAGGTCTCAGGCTTGGAAAATGAACGCATGAATATTTGGAATTTTATTCCTGACTGTGATTCAGTAAAGGGCATCTTGTAACCCACTCATTACAAGTAGTCCCATTAAAGTTTGTTTACCTTACCATGAGTGAACTGGGTTATGACCTCAGTTGGGACACCAGCAGTGAGTAATTGAAACAGATGAATGGGATGTTAAAAAAGGCAATATAATAATTGTATATGACTACTATCTCAGGGTCTGCTTTTGTTCCTGTATCATCAGCCTGGTAAATATTATTACTGTTTCAAGTAATTAGTAGAAGATAAGTTGCCTTGGTGTGCTTAGCTAAATTTTTCTCTTGCTTATGAGTTTGCTAAAAGGTAGTTTCTTGGACTAAAATCGTTTAGTCTGTTTCAGGTTCTTTGTGGATAATTTTGTTTGTTTTTTGTTTCCTTTTGGATTCTTTGAAAATGTGATGTGGAGAAGGTTTGTGGGGTATGAGGGTGGGGACAATGCTTTTTTCTTCACCCTAGAAGTTTTTTGCTGGGAAGCCATATTGAAAGAGAGGCTTTGGTCCTTACTGGCTTTGAAGCAGGGAATAGAAATTTGGCAAAGGATGGGCTTGCTATGCAGAGTCTTTTGCTGTCTGTGTGAAAACATGGCCAAATCGTGTGTCTGAAAAGAACCGCTTTCCACAAGCTGAGACCTTGTTTAAGATCAGGGGAATCAGTTCCCTGTCTTGACAGAACAGGCAGTGAACAAGGACACCCATTACCAGAGCTGCAAGGTGGGGCAAGAGCTCTTTAGAACTGGTCTTCCTTGTATCTTGTTCCCTGGGACCGTGGTGGCAGTAGTCACGGAAAATTAGAAAAGATTGATTGTTTGCTCTGTTAGAGTTCCCTCTGCTGATGCCACCACTGGGACTGTGTCCAGCTGAACTGAGGGTATGAGAAGAGGTGAAAACAAACTGTCCAGTGCCTCTGACAGGAGGAATAGATGAATCTCACTAGGAAGTCTCAAATGTGAAAATATTGTAACTGCATTGGAGATCCATCCAGAAATCAATCTACTTGCCAAAATCAGTGTCCACTTTGGATCAAAATCCCCAAATTAATTTTTGCCATCGTATTTAATTTTCTATACTACTCAAGAGTGAAAGAAGAAAATGGATGTTTCACTCTTCAGAACTTCAGGGAAAACCTAGGCTGCAGCATTTGCTTCTCTTAGCTGGAGTTTTGCCAGCTCATCAAAGCTAATATCCCTCCTTCTGCAAATAAATGCCAAGGGATCTTTAATTAGCTAAAATGACCAGCAGTCAGGACCTTGATTTCTCACTTAATCTGAAAATAGCACAGTGTCCCTTAGCACACTGCTAGAACATTGGCACTGTACCAACAGAGAGAATATAGTGCCATTTACTTAATCATACACTTCCTGCAGTTTCTCCTACATTTCTAGTTGAGTTCATCTCAACAGCTGGAGAAGGGCATTGTAGTTTCTACAGCTTGTGGTAAGGGAATTCATGCTTTCTTTGGTAATTGTTTGTAGGGCTGTTTCAGATCTTTTGGATTTGTTCACTCGAACGTTAATACAGCAAACTCTAGTGGTCACTATGGTGCAGTGGAAATCAATGAAAAGGACAGCCCCAACCTTTCCTCTGCTATGACTTATCCACAGGTGAAACTTGGACTCCACCCCTTGTACTTGTTCTACACCACAGACTGCTGTTCTTAGCACAACTCTTTAACACCTGCACCAACAGAGAATAAAGGCTGAGCCTTTATTTGCAAGATGTTTGCAGGAGTCTCAGTGATGTGTTCCAAAATCTCTGCAAGTAGTCATAGGACTACTGCAATAGCAACCTGCATGAGTGCGCCTGCAGCAATGCTCCATTCCCACAGCTTCCAGAAATAGATGGGAAAGGTCTAATATTGTGGATTGGCTCATCCTTGCTTTAGCTGCTAAGTCAAAATTAACAGAATTTAACAACTTCAAAGTATCCTTTGATATATCTCTCATCTTCAGGTACTCATCTTCAGGTACTCATAAGTGGATCACAATAACATAGCAAATGCTGGGATGAGCACTTCTTAAAACAGCTAATTGCTGTATCCTGCAGGAAAGACATCCCAGTGTCAGTGAAGGCAATAGAGTGGGTGCAGCAGGGAGCAGAATGTTGTGGTGGAATTGGACACAATGGGAACATGCTGCCAAGGGCCAACTTCCTGGCTTTGCACAAAGACTTGTGACCCATTTTAGCAGAGATCTGTTTGGTTTTGATTTTAACTGGCAGTGCTAAAGTGAAAAGAAAAAAAAAAAAAAAAAAGGCTATAATGAAAGCCAAGCATTCTGGTATAAATAAGTAGAATCCTGTCTAAATCAACAGAGACCGGCCTAATTCAGATGTAGACATCTACATAGATGTCAAGTAGTTCTCTCCTTACCTGTAACTCATCTCTTGGAAGAAACAGCAATAGGCTGTCATGTCACTGTTAACTAGAGTCTGAATGTGATGACTCCACAGCTGCCTTTTAGTTCCTTATATTTCTGGGCTGGACAGTGCAAGACAAGTTCATTCCACACAGGGCAGGGTATGGGGAGGGTGGGAGTGGTACAGTTTCCTCCTATTTTGCTGCTTAGCAGCTTGTGCTGCTCTCACCAGCGCTGCAGTGCAGGGCCTGTTTTCCACGGCTTCTGACACACGGCCTGCAGCACAGGTGTGACCAACCACACATTTAAATTTCTTAATGCCTCTGCTCCACACTTGAACAATTTCTTCCCATGGAATCCCACTAGTAACAATGAAGTTTTTCTGAGGACAGAAGCCTCAAAGCACCACTGTGAGTAGAAAAGGAAAATATTTTTATGCCCAGTTTACAGACAGGGAAGTAGAAGTTCTTCAATTACTTCTTCAGCATCATTGTAAAACTAGGCTTACATGAAGAATGAGTTAGAATGAGAGCAAAGAGGTTTTCTCTTCCAGCCCTGTATTTATTTCCATGTTTCTCTTGTCTTTCAAGAGACTCTACATTATAATTCAATTAACAACAAATATGATTAAAGTAAGTGATTCAGTTAGGGTTTTCTGGAACATTATATATAGAGACCGCTTTCAAGCAAGAGTGGACTTTTTCTTTCTCTTTCTTTTTTTTCTTTTTTTTTTTTTTTTTTTCTGCAGTAAGCCTCCATTTCCTGCTTTCTTTGAAAAATTGTACTATGAATTATCAAGAGGTCACATATTCTAGCATTCAGCAGGAGCTGCCGAACCTGCAGTAAATATTCTCTTTCAAGTAACATCTTGCGTGTTTCACTTCACACATAGCCCCTGGAGCTTATAGGTCATGCACAAATACAATGGTGGTCTTTCATGACCACAAGAGTTTCTAAATTGCTGTGTTTTGCATTCTCTCCATCTGTGTGACTTATTCTGGTCTCATAATTTTGCAAAGAGTGACCCTGGCATATTCAGAATTTTGCTATTCACACACCTCTCCCCTCAAATGTGAAATTAATTGCTTCACAGCTCTTTGCAGTATTGCATGTAATTCACTTTAGGGTGTTACTAATGCTCTTAGAGGTCTTTTATAAGCTAAATTATTCTATAATTCTGCATCTGCTCTAGGTCGTACCAAGTGTCCACCTAGTCTATTGACCCCTGCTAGCAATGTCCATGCAAGGAACTATTGAAGAAAGTAAGAAAAGGGCAAATACACCAAATTTCTGCAACCTCCCAGCTTCTAGGACAAGTGAGTAATTGTATAATTTTCTGATGTGAGCTGCACAGCACCCAGAACCATAGGTGTGGCAAAACAAGGTTATTAAGAAAGGATTGGGGGTAATTTTGATGAGTATAAACAACAAGTTTCAGTTCCTCCTGGACATGGAAATGATTGATTGGATAACAGTAAAAAATGGAATTCACAAAAGCTCAGGCCTTTCCTTTCCATTAGATTTTTTGGCTGCAGGAATTAATGGCTACAGGAATTGGATGACCAGAATTTCAAGAATAAAGAACATCTGTGCAGATTAAGAACTACAATTTTTTTACCCAATATTGATACATGCTTAAATCTTAATGTAATTGTTCTCCCAGAAAGACTAAATGAAGATTTGTAATTTTTTTTAACTTCAAGTTATTAATGCCAACAATGCACTTAAATGATAATTAAGTCACTTGCAAACTCCTTTTGGTTCAAGGATTTCTTGCACCCATTATTCTGAGTGCTAATAATTATAAGCATTGATTATTTACATGGTAGCTGAGCACTGAAAGGTCCCACACAGGCCAGTGTTGATCCTGATGTCTGATCTGTAGCTGTTTGCAGGACTTTTAAAGAAATGTCTGGTGACATTTACAAACGAGAAAGCACACGGACTGTGTGTACACGGCAGATTAGTACACTCTTGCTTTGAGGTTTGGTATCAAAAGAACTGAAAACTTTTTAAAATTTCAAGTGAAACCAAGTCTTACTTGGAACCTCAAAGCATCAAGGTTTGATCTATTTTTATGCCTTTTTTCTTCAATATTTAGTGCTTCACACACAGGAAAAGTTTGCATGGTGTTACTGCAAATTCAAACCCACTTACCAGATCAAACTGTGCATCTACTATGCAAGTATGATAATGATAAGATCATGAAAATCCCATTTAGGGTTTTTCAAACCATGTTCTTGGTTTCCCATGTAGTACTCTATATATCAGTGGGCCTTTCTTGCATTCACTCTAGCAACAAAATTTTTCATAGCACAAGATTGCTCCAAGGCCTCAAGTGAGATCAAGGAGTATACTTTTTGGAGAAAAAGTTTATAAAAGCTATGTATTAACGAGGTTCATGGCTAGTGAAACTCTAGGTATACAGTTTTAAACCAAATAACACAAAAAATTCATTCCCCATGTAATGTTATCAAAAATCTGACCACTGACTTCTTACTATCAAGAGATGACTATTAATCTAGTAATCTGATTTCTTTGTATTATTTAATTTCCTTTACATTTCTCTACATAAAATCAAATGTTTCAGAAGGGAAGTCCTTTATTTGAAAATTTTGAGTTGAGAAGAAATCATTATTTCGTGTTTAAGGTATATGTTTGTTCAGCACCAGTACTGTTCAAAAGTGTCCAGTATTTTTCTTCTGAATTTGTTCAATATCAGTTTCTCTTAAAGTGACTCTACAAAGGCTTCTTTGGACCCAAGTTTTCTCTCTACAAGAAATTCCTGGTTGGAATTTCATTCTTTGTCTAAATAGTTTCTCTATGTTCTTACTCAAACCAGTCTGTCACCACTCTCTTTCATCACAACACAAATTGCTTCTGTAGCATCATATCTACATCTGTTCTTTCTGTAGGAAGCCAAAAGATAATGACAAAGGCTAATCAACATCCCTTAAAGACAAGAGGAATTCTCCCCTTGTTTCTTCCCTCTCTTTCTAACTAAAGTGGTCTTCTGAGTTGCTGGAGCTCCCCATAATTGCTAAGCAGGTCACATTTACAATAACCCATAAGTGAAAAATTATACTTAGTGGCTTGAGTTTTCAGGACCAATCTTCTTTCCATGGACAATTGGAATAAGTGATATGGACTGCAATTTTCTTCTCTTTGTTTTGGAGGGAACAGTGCTCACTTTTCAATCTCAGTTCATTCTTATTCAAAAAGGATGTGCAGCTTAAATACAGAATACCAGCACAAACAGGTCCCTGGAGTCATCAAAATGGCCAATGTTGGAGATGTATAGCCAAAGACCTACTAATGGTTTAATTCCTACTAAATGAGGAAAAGAGAATTTTGGAAGCTTAACCTTATAACTCACTTTCAAACCAGTGGGATAATAGTCTCCTTGAGAGCCAAAATTATAGAAAATCTTTTAAGTTCAGATTTATTTTGTAAGGTAGTTTCCTAGCTAGATCAGACATTTCAATCCTTTTTTAAATGCTCCACCTTTCTCCTCTTATGTACTGGCCAAACAAAGCCTCATGAAACAATTCTGACTTCGCAAACTGATCAAAGAAGATGATATTGATTTTTTGGGTAAAAAACAGTTTAACTGTAAGATGCCAAACTGGCTGTAATTTCAGTGTAGCTTGAATAGCTTTGCTTGTTTAGGGAATAGAAGTTGAGTTTTATATTTGACCTTCAATGAATTTCAGGCGAATATTTTACAGTTTTGATGAATATTGAACATTTTTGCTAGCAGTAGTGCCTGAAAGGTATTCATTTATAACTCCATACCATGCTGGCTCTTTACAACATACCAGTTTTATGAATGCCAGAATAGACTGTGTGATCTTTTACATCTCTGATGTATGATGTAGAATAATGGCATGGTGCTGAGTAATCTGTTTGACAACCTGAGACAGTCAATCAGGTACATGTGTCTGTCTGTATTTCTTTTTTTAACATCATATTGGCTTCAATCTGCCTCAATTCATGGTGAGGGAGTTCTGCATTGCAGCTTAAATAATGCTTGGTTAAAATGAAGTAAGTAAAATTTCATCATTAAAGATGGAAGACTAGATTGTTAACACACAGGAAAAATGTGCATGGATTTTAGGGAACTGTTTTTGGTTCAAATTCCACAATAAAATCTGTGTATAGAAAATAAGTGATTTGATTTTCAGAATTGCAATGCTTTGCTTATTTAATTAAAAAAAAAATTGATAATAATAAACTTAGTAGCATCAAGCAGTTTCAAACTGCAGTGAAACAAAATGTTCTGCATTGAGTTCATTTGACATGAACTGAATTTGTTTTACAAAGTTATTAGTTGTAATTTTTTTTCATGGTGATTCAAACCAAAATTGTCAGAAATTTTCAAAACAAACATTAAATAAACCCCGAAGTATTCCCTCAGTTGTAACATTGAAAAGCATTACCGTGAACAAAACAGCACAGAGGTTTATCTCAGGTTGCTGCAAGAGAAATAGATTTCATGTGCAATGCATAGTAGTATGTGGATATTTGTGAGCAGGGAAACAACTCACCAAGCACAACTGCTTAATGAGGCTTTTTAAAAGCCCATTGTCATAATATTTATGACATGAACTGATTTTGTTTATAGATTATTTAAGAATACTTTTCAGTATGTTTAAAATTATTCACTGATGTATTTTTTGTTTTGAAGAATAATAGGGTTCCTTCTGCTACAGATTCCAAAAGAAAGGGATTAGATCTATGAAATGGACTGGTGTGGAGTATTTTAATACTGAGTATGGGCCTTCACTTTATTACACGTCTTCTGTATACTGGATTCTATGTTGCAACACTTATAACAACATTTCTTCTTCTTGTTTTGAAGTCAAGAACAACAGCACCTAAAATATAGATGATTAATCCCAGCACAGCCATCCAGAGCACCTCAGCCCGTTGCTTAGGTTCATTAGACAGTTAATGGAGAGAAAGGATTGTCTCTGGAAGACAGGGCTGAATGTCTAGAAGTGTAGACAGGGAGCTGCTCAGAGTCACCAACAGCAAATGGCCAGGAGTGTGTCCCCACTGCATTTCCCTGTGACTCACGACTCATCACTGAGGCCCATTCCCTCCTCTGCACCCTCTTCTGAGGCTAAATAACCTTCACAGCAACATCCCCACTGTGTAAAACGGGATGTGCCACCAGTGCCCACTTCTCTCATGGTAGCTCAACTAAAAGTAGGAGACATTTTGTGTGCAGGCATGTTGATGTGTAACTTCAGCACCCTGGGCTGGCCTTCAACACCAGGCTGCTGCGTGTTTGGGAGAATCAGAAGAAGCAGAATTACCTTCCACATCTCTTGTTGAGATTGATTACTCAGATATTCATGGACAAGATTTGAAGCAAATGAGAATTTGGCAGGGGCAGGGGAGGGAATAGTAGTTAAAGAACAGCTGACAATAGGCAAACATGGCATTCTGGTACCTGGAAGATTGTAAATGCAACCTATTTGACACATCCCACAGATACTGTGGGAGGGAGAGGATATTCTTTTGTCTAAGACTGTTGACTGAAAATCTTGGTCCTATGGTAAGAGAGAGATATAGGATGGAAGGATTCAAAACCAAAATGAGGCTAGAGAATGGAAATTAAGGAATAGACTAGGCTAGAATAATTCAGGCTGGAAGGAAAATACAATGACCATCTAGCCAACTATATTACCCAAATGCCTCTTAAACGCTGGTAGTCTTGGGGCATCAATCACATTTCTAGGAACCCTTTTTCAGTGTTTGATCACCCTCCCAGTAAAAATGTCATGACCCCAGGGAGAAGAACTCAGCACTTCCCTCTCCCCTTCCCCTCCTCAGGAAGCTGTTAGAGAGCACGAGGTCACCCCTCAGCCTCCTCTTCTCCAAACCAGACAAGAGCCCACAGCTGCTCCTCACAGGACATGACTTCCAGCCCTCTCACTGGCTTTGTTGTCCCCCTTGGGATGCATTCAAGGACCTTCACATCTTTCTTCAGTGGTGAGTCCCAGCCTTGAACCCAAGGCTGAAAAAAGTGGGATAATCTTCTCTTTTTCTGGCTGGTTGTGCTGCGTTTGGTGCGCCCCAGGGTGGGGTTAGGGCTCACTGCTGACTCTTGGAGATCTGCTGCCCAGCCAGCACCCTCAGATCCCTGCCTGCAGGGCTGATCTCCAGCCACTGCTCTCCCAATTCATATTTGTGTCCACTGTTGCTGCATCCCAGGTGCAGAATATGGCGCTTGATCTTGTTAAATTTGATCCCATTAATCACTGCTCAATGCTCAAACCTCCCATCACCCTCTGCAAGTGGGACCACCTCCCTGTTTAGTATTGTCAGCCAGCTTGCTAGTGTTGCATTCAATTACACCTTTGGGTTTTCCATGCCTCTTGCACTGAAGAATGTATCCCTTTGTTATGCCTTAGCCTGTTGTGATCAGTGGAGTAATACTGATTTATATGCAGGAGAGGAATTGTTAACATTAACCATGTAATGGTTCATGTAATATCTGGGACAATTTGCGAATCATTTACTAAATGAAAGTAGAGCACATCTACATTGACTTGGAACATATCTGTACACTCCTATTTCAGGTAAATAAGTTTTGGGATCTAGTTTGCTGGACCTGTGACATCTTGGAGGAACACCAGTGTCTTAATTTTAGCTCAACAATGCCTTCCATTTGGATGAATCCTAAAGTTCCTTTGCCCTGAGTACAAATTACTTCTCTTTCTCTTTTCTGTACATTTGGTGAGGATTTAAGACAGGAATTTTCTCCCTCCATTACAGTTTTTCCATAGCTACTTTGCACATAATGGTGTTTTGATCTGAGAAAACAAAGAGACACGAGAGGAACATGACAGTGTGACTATTAACTTCTTTTGCACTAGGAAAGAGTTTCTTGTTCTCAAGATCTCCAAAACAAACAGAAAGTAAATCCATTGAGAAAGGTGACATAATAAAATCCAGATCTCTCCCCTACTTCCCCCAATATAAATGATACTATTTTCTACAGAATAACAATCCAGACCTTAATATGGACAAAAAGGGCCCCCCAAACAAGAAATGCGTGTTTCACTTGCTCTGTTCAGGCACTTTAAAATACAAAGATGCTCAAAGTCTGAACTGATGAATTTCTTTGGCAGTCATTATCCCACAACAGTATTTCATTAAGCTGTATGGGGGATTTCCTGTTTACTTCCGCTCCAGGCTTACTCACAGATACCACAGATGCAGATCTCTCAAATGACAGCCTTTTTTCCCCTTCCTAAACCTCCAAGAATTTAAAGATCTCTTTTAGAATAATAAATTTCCCTTTTATTGTGACTCAGACTTATTCAGTCCAATCCAGCCTGTGCAAACACACATGCAGCTTTAAATTAGCATTTGTGAACAAGCTGGGTTTCTTTGGCTGTTTGCTGAGACTTGGCAGTTCAGTTCTTTGAGGAAAAAAGAAAGAGAGATTCACGTCTATTTATGGCTTGATTTTCAGACATGCTGAGTACCTCCTGTGGACTTTGAGAGCTGTTCCTCTGGAAATCAGGTCACTGATGTGATGCTGGAAGGAGGAACCCCAAGGAAAAAGAAGGGCTCTGATTTTCGAACACAAATGTTTATATGGTTTGGGGAAGAGAATAAAATGAATAAATAAACCTGCTTTAAAATGTCTTGTTTGGAACTATGACTGATATTCATATTTCAGACTGAGTTTGCAACTGAAAAATGCCTGTGTGCACAAAAGCACTGACAGGCATCTATTCTGTAGCATAAGCAGAATGCTTGCTTCTCTCCCCAGACAACTTGCTAGTAAATCACTAAAAGCTTTCCCAGTGCAAGTCCAGCACCATCTGGGGAGGTTCTTGCTGTCCTACCTATCTCAGATGCCTGTCACTGCCTCCAGCCAGAGGTTCCTGTCCTCTCAGCACAGCATGGAGCAGTTGCCCAATGGAAGCAGTCACTAAGTTATTCAGTCTGAGTAGACCAGCTAATAAATTTTAAAAAGTAGGTCCTTCACTAAAATGCAGTAGGCAGTGCACATGTGACCTCCTCAGCTGTAGGATCTGACCAGGGTGGCGTTCTTCACCAGAGGTAATATCTTGTCTTCGATTTTTTTAAAGCCTCTTTTCAACCCAGATTTTTTTCTCTGTGGCATTTGACATTAAATCACAGTGTTATAAATCCAAACTACTAAAGAATTTTAAAAAGGAATGATTTCCAAAATGTATGATAGTCAGTTTATAAAGCAAACCTAAAATTTAGGTCCCATGTATAGTACACATCATTTCATTACAACAATGCAGTGGTCCATTTCTTATTAACGTTAAAAAAAGTTGTATGTGCATTGCAGATTTTTATTTCCTCACCATCTGCTAAGGCAGTGTTAAAGGTGGGATTCCCAAAGGTACTTAAGTTCCTAAAGTGAGAATTTCTGATTTTTAAGGACATTATAATTTTAGGTAAGTTGTTCTAACAGACTTCAATTAAAAAAAAAAAAAAATAAAAATGTAAACCAATCTATATTTTTTGGATAGATAACTTTTTTTTAGTTTTTTTATATTCAGCAGGCATTAATAAATCTGTGGTGGTTTTATAAATTTTCAATGCAAATTAGTGTAGACATATTCCTGCAAAATAAGCCCAGTGATTTCTCTTCTTTATTAACTCTCAGATGTCCCTCAGTGTCAATGAGAATCAAGTTTTCAGACTCCTCCAACACCTCTAAATTCCTCAGTAAATATTTAAATTCTGTGACTGCTTTTGTAGGTCAAACCCCCTTAATTGGAATTGGAACAATTGGTATCAAGGAAAAATATTAGGGAAAAAAATAAAAGCGAGTAAATTTGTTGGTTTGCATCTCTCTGCAGGATGGAACAAGTCTAGTAATTTCACAGCCAATAGATGCCAATAGGATAAAATATCTTGTGAATTGCTTTTTATTGATTAAAAGAAAAAAAAAAACCAAACACTCTCCCTCCCAACAAGCAAACAAAAAAAAACAAACAAAAGAGCTTTTTTTTTTTGCCAATTGTCTGCACCTATGGAATATTTAGGATTTGGAATAAAAGCCCAAGTGGGTAAAACTGCTTCTGATTGTCTGACCTGCATCCTAGTCCTGCCAGGCGGGTTTGAAACAAGTTCTGTTAAATAAGGCATGAGCAGAAGAGTAACCCTTACATTTCTATCACCTACCATATAGCATCTTCCATAGCCTTTTTTATCTAGGATAATAAAAACAGTGCGGAGATGTCTTGTGGAAGTTGCTTGCAAAGGTCTTTAAACAACATTATGAGAAGTAGAAAACCTGTTCATGACAAAAGAGGAGTGAGATAAGACAAACATTGTCACACTAAAAATCAATTTATATTGCAAGATTAAATAATCCATCTGAAATGTTCAAAAGCAACAAATTTCAAAGCAGAAATTTCAGTGATTTCAATCTGTTTATACAACTTTAAAAATACAGTCTTTATGGGTACAGGAAAATTAAAACATTGTTGTTCAAACCTTCTCTATTTCTTTTGTGCAAGAGCATCCACTCAGTAGGTTGGACTGGTCCCTGCCCAGAGAGATCTCGCAGTGCACAGCTGTGCAGAGATCAGAGAAGGGCAACAGCAGCAGGGATCTACTAGGCATGATATCCTACAGATGTAGGAGTCCAAACAAGAAGTCAAATAAAAGTAATTGGGGGAAAATGAGTATCGTTTATGTTTGAAAAGACACCAATATCTTGATCTTTAGGCAATAAATCAGATCTTTAGCTACTAATACATTTTAAACCATAAGTTACTTACATCTGTTTATTGGCTGAAATGGTTTTGAGCCAAACTCTGCATTTCTTCTGGCTTCTGTCATTGTTTCTTTCCAGGAAGACTTCTGGCTGACTGGGTGACTGATTGGTAAGAATGAAAATGTAAGATGCATGTAATGACAGGGTTAGGAGGGCTGGGTTTTCCTCCTGGTTTTACTCTGAGAGTCTATGTGATTTTGGACAACTAAGTGCAGCTTCCAGGGCTTTGTTTCTCTTGAAGATGAAATTCCAGATGTTTTTCTTGAAATAATTCCAGGCCTACAACACCTGGAAATATTGAACTTCCAAGCAAATTCCACTTTGTTATTCAGATTCAGACAAAACTCCAGACAAAGCCAAAAACCTCTCTCAGCCCAGTCCATATTGTATAACTAGAAAACAGTTAGATTCCACTTTATTTCTCAATATGAAGCAAATTCTTAGAAATGTTGTTCTCATATCATATTTAGAAATATGGCCAAATAAAGAACGTAATTCAAACCTGAATATTGAAAGATGTGCTAAGATTATTTAAAACAACATCATGTCTCAATGTTTGAAAGTCTTTGTCCAGGCCTAAAAAAGGCTGCTAAAATTATGATCTCTTTCTAAAAGGTCTAACACTTAATCTCACTTCTTGAAATCTTTTCTGCTTGGGAAATCATTTGTTGTTGATGATGGGTTTTTATTATTAAATGTTGAAGGCCTCAAGAAAGAACTCAAGAGGCTAGATGTTATCATATAGAAGGGAGGATTCTTCTTTTTATGGTATATATTTTTAATATTTCTCCACCTCTCAAGACTTGTTTCTGGCCTACTTGAATTTTTCTCTTCTTTCTTCAGCAGAGATGCTGTCCTGCACCTTAATACTTGTGACTGTTGTGTTATCACTGCTGTGCTAATACTAACTCTCAAACATCTTTATATATTTGCTCATGAAAATTCAGATCTACCAAAACATCTTCAAGAAATCAATCAATCCAAACATGATATTATATTTGCTTTCTTCAGGTGAGATCTTATTTTGTGCTGTTTCTTTTTCTTACCCCTGCTCACTGCAGAGGAGTTGGATTAGGTGACCTTTAAAGGTCCCTTCCAACCCAAATTATTGTATGATTCTATAACTCTTTGGGAGTTAAAAATGGTACGGCATTTTTCCAGGCTTAATATTTGTAGTTAGTAGACAAAACTTCAGCAAACCAGTCTGCCTCACCCTGAGCAGTGAAACATGGTGTTAAGCACCATAGTTTGGGCAGGTGCTCGAGGTATGATTAAAGAGCTGTTCCAGAATCCTTCCAGGGTGGTGCTCCCAAGTCAGCTGGGGAAAACCCCATCATTTCCCTGGGTGGCCTCAGTGCCCCAGCAAGCTTGGCAGAGCCCAGTTACCAGCTATGGCAAGCAATGCTTGTCATTACAGATGTTTATGCTTTTTCTCCACACATCCTGACCATGAGTGAAATAGTTAACCTTGTTGCTATTTGCATTGAGATCACCAGAGTTCATTTAATGCTCACTGAAAAGCATGGGGATAGTTCCAATGTATATTATTCTCGGAATACTCAGGCAGACTTTTTTTTACCAATGGCAATCTCTTCAGCTAGAAGTTTACTCTAAAAGACCCTGGGACAGAACAATACTACTGACACAGAAAATCTAATTTTTGCGGGTCTAGACATAAGAAAGAAAATTATTGTGATTAAAAACAAAACAAAAACTTTTAAATGCAGCAAGATCTTAAAAAGGACTGAGAGAAAGAAAGGAAATCCATGAATCCTAGAATTAGAGCAGGAAGTTTTGGGGATTCTTTTTTCTCTTTTTTTATTTTTATTTTTTTTTTATAATTATAGATCCAAAACCATTATTTTAGTTACTTTTCTGCTAGAAGGTAACAAACAGAACCATTTACACACTCATTTGGTCTGGTTTTGTCGTGTTTCTTACTAATTTTTCAGTGCAGACCCTTCCCCTGAATGTCTCCCACAGTTTGAACGACTTACCTACAGGTGGTAAAATATTTGCTGCTTTGAGATACAGAGTGATATTGCCCACTCTCTCCACCCACATGTCTATGGGTTCTGAAAACCAGTCAGCCAACAAGACAGGTTTGTCTCCAGTCTGCTCACCCCCACAGCAACCTACAAGAAAAGGAAGGGTGCACTGACCTTCTTTAAGTGAGCAGTGATGTAATGGTGCTTGTTAATAGAGTCTCAGGGGTATCACAGTTGCAGGGCTTTCCATTACAGTTCCTTTTCTGGGTCTTCTCCAAGAAACAAATCCAAATATAATCACCTCATGTGCTGCAATGGAAATAGCCCCAGAGTATCACTCCAGTGTTTCAAAT
Source organism: Promerops cafer (assembly GCA_013398275.1). Lineage (NCBI taxonomy): Eukaryota > Metazoa > Chordata > Aves > Passeriformes > Nectariniidae > Promerops > Promerops cafer. The sequence goes on from VZSE01014922.1 coordinate 7,567,583, forward strand.
CAGGCAAGCCTAGAAAATTAGCAAAATTATGCTGTGTATTTTAATAGTGATTTCCTGAAGTACTTTTCTACATCTTTCACTGTCTGGCAAGAGTTCCTGATGTTTTTAAGAAAACACTGAGTTGTTGGAGAGGACAAGGGAAAAAATGCACATAAAATTTTGCAAAATAAAAAGAGAGAAATGCTAGAAATAACAGATTATATGAGGTTCCACTACACTGTTCCAGTTTCCTGTTACTGCCGGCAGTAAGAACTCACATAATCCCCTTCACAAATTTAGTGAACTCCACCCTCAATCTCCTTCGATTTCTTTGTACTTATTTTGGAAAACTGTTCAAGAACCTCACTCCTGTGAATAGTGAAAACCTTATAGTTGCTGACCTGTCATCGTTCAAGACCAGATTAATTTTTGTCTCTGTCATTTTCAACTGATTTTCCATATTTTACTAAAATAGTTCATTGTCTTCATGTAATCTCCCTTTTTTTTTTTTAATTTTTCACCTTTTAAAGTGTTCTTATTCATGCCGTTTCCAGACTTTATGTCATTAGCAAATTTTACTAGTCTCTTATTATTATATTTTTGCCATGGTTTTGGAAAAAAGTACTTAGTAAGATGTATTTCAAAACTATTTGTTGAGGAACTCCCAATTTAACACAATTTAGAGTTAGGATTAGGGTTAGCTCCTTACTGGATTTAGGATTCATTTATTAATTTACATGTTTTCGAGTTTAATTTATGGCTTCCCATGTGACAATTTATAATCTTGAAAGCCTAACAAGTTTAATCTACCAAAAATTCTTAATCTAAAAATCATTCCTCGTTAAAAGATATGGAGCTATTCTGGCTCAATCTGTCTTTGGTAAATTCAAGCAACATCTCTTGCATAATGTTAAATATTTATTTTACGACACTGCATAGTTAAGATCAAACTAACTTTAAAAATATTTTCTTATTAATTTGATATTTACTCACAAAATTGCTCTCTGGAGAAGAACTTTAAGAAGAAAGGTGGTGTTTGCAAGTGATGTTTAACAGCTGGTAATAGAATGGATAGAGGACCTCATCCACAGTATGTATAAGTCAGCTGGAATCTGTCCACTGACTTAACAATCTGCAGGTCAGTCTTACAGTAGTCTAGAAAATCACCACTTCTTTTAAATTTTATTTTTAGCAAAAACATTGTGTCCCAGCTCCTGAGACAGATAAGGAATACACACAGAATTATAAGACAGCTTTTTTTTCTCGGATATTTGTTAACTAATTTTCCCATCATTCATTCTAAAATTTTCAATATTATTAAGGAATACATTACACTTATATTGATAAACTATCTAGTCTGAAAAAATTTCCATCTTTAACTTTCAAGACGTAATTTCAGAAAATATTGCTTCTGGACCATATAAATCAAGAACAAAACAAGTACTGTGGGATTATGACCAAATTCTTATGGAGCAGTATTACAATAACAACATTTGTTAACAAAAGATAGCTATATATTATTAAAGAAACATTCAGTAGCTAATGCAATTATTTGGGCTCAGAAATAGTGTTATATCATTGACTCATAAAAACACTGTCGTTTGGTCATATTTAGGGATTTTAGGTATGCCTATAAGTAGTGTTTAGAACAGGCATGTTTCCTTCAAGGTTGATGTAAGGAATTTTTGTGTGCTCCTGTAGGTAGTTAACACATGGCATTACAACAGTCCATAGTCAGAAACTCCCTGAATCCTCAGCACAGTGAATGAGTGCACGTTTGAAATCATGTCAAATTCACCACATCATTCTAGGTACAGAATCAAGATATAATATAGATCTTAGCCTTCCATGCTGAGAGGAGGGGAGTGGAAATCAGGCGCCAGCTCTTTAGAGAAATACAAGCTCTTACTCTCTGGTGTGTTCAGTACCCCTGTGTTTTCCAGCTCCTCAAATTCTTTAAGCAGCAATACAGGACCCTTTTGGCAGCTACTGGAAAGTTCACACTCTTGGAGAAGTACCCTGACATTAGTAAAATAAGTGAGACACAGCTGAGCTTGGACAGCAGCAAACCCCAGGAGGAAAGTGCAAACCCCAGGAGGGAAGTGAAATCCCTCTGTGTTATAAATTCACCAGTGCGGGCGCTGCTTGGTTTAACCCTCGTGTCTCTATTTTTTGTACCTTGGCACGGTTTCCAGCAGGATTGCTGCTGGTCCATGTGCTAGCTCCCAGAATTCAACAACGAGGTCATTTAGGTCCTCCTCTGTCACAGTCTGCCAAGACCTCAGTGTCTAAGTTAACCTGGGATAAACTTCGCCTTCAGGTTACAATCTATTTTTTTAGAAGTTTAAATATTTCAGTGGCCGTTTTTAAGTGCTGAATAGAACAAGGCAGATTTTTGTGGAATGAAGAAGCAAATGGAATGCAGATAATAGTTCTGAAGTCCTAGATGTTTCCATCCTTCTTCAGATCTGGCTATGAAGCAACAAGTGAAGAGCCAGCTTGTTAATTTTCATTATACTGACCCCAATTTTTATTTTTAACCAAGAGGGAAAGAGTCAAAAAAAGGGTTAAAGAATAAAGTCATCCATCTAGGGATGATATAATCATGCCTTGTAATGTTTATGACAGACACTTCAGTAATTTTGGGAATCAACAGGGATTTGCACTCCATATGCTGTAAAATTGGGAAGAGGAGTAAATCCAGAGTAACAGGAGATGGTGGTGTCATGATTAAGCCAAGGGAAAAATTCTGTTTTGGACTAAACCACATTACACAGAAAAATACATTTTTCTGTTGGATTGTCAATACCCCCTAAAATCCATTTTCTGTATAACTACACTCTCCCATACTGATTTATACATTGCTAGGTTATTTTTATCTAAAATGCAGGGAAAAACTCCTTTGGAAAATATCAGGAGAGGGGTGATGGAAGAAAGATTTTGCTTTTGTACTTTGAGACCATTTCTAAACTGCAAGGCCCTGAAGCTTGGTTACAGAAATACCGCCCTCAGTCAAATAAAAATAAATACTGTTTATAGGAAGAAATTTAGGAGAAGTTTAATGGCTAGATCACAAGTCTGAAATCACAATTTACATTTCTTTCCAGCAGACAATACTTCACGAGTGTTTGCTTTTCAATGTTTGATCTCCACATAAGCTTTCATTTTTTTGCTAAATTTGTATCTCTACCAGCTCATGAGATAAAAAGGTGGAAATCATACAACCCTGTTTTTAAATTTACCTGTAACACTGTCTAGAAAGGATTATTAAAAAAAAAAAAAAAAAAGAAGGAAAGTGAGCTGGTATTGCACTGTCAGATTCTTAATGCAAATCAGTCAAACCTTTACAGTCTGACCACTTGAGCTCAGCCTGTTGCTTATTGGAGTTATCTCTTTGATTGATTTAGTTCACAAGCTGAAAAGTTGTATGGATGGAATATTGTGGTTCCAAGTAAAAGAAGAGAGGAATTCCACTGTGGAAGTGTCTGACACCCTCAAAGCTGTGCCTAAACCAATCTGTGTGGTACAACCCTTTATGGTTTGGATGTGAACCCCACCACACACAAATCCCTGCTTACCTCTCAGTCTGTGGCTTCAGGATCTTGACTGCATTCATCTGACTGTCACAGCATCCTTTGGCATCCAGTCCCACTCCCAAACAGATCAAGCACCACTGTGAGCACAATAAGTCTTTTTTTCAGTCCTACTATTCCCATTGTTCCAGGAAACTCCCTCCCCTGGCAATAAGAATCTTGCAGCCAGTTTCCAGCCTTGAGCCATGCATGGTAGGTTTTCACTCATTCAGCCTTATGCTGACATGTTTCTAAAGCTTTAATAATCGATTTTCTTCATGGAATATACCCTGATGCATGAAGAGTCAGGAACAACACCCCTTCTCAGCATTAGTTTTGACATACTAAGCAAGCCAAAACTTCCAGACACCTATTACAAGTGAAACTCTGTCTTCCTCTCAAGAATGGTTTCCATGAAAATGTCCTATATTTCTGCAAAAAATCCCCTCTGGATTTATTCATGAGTCCAGGATTTCTGTCTCACTTAAATCCGCTGTGTATTAACTCCAATAAGACTGGGTCCAGAAATATTAAGTCTTTCAGCAGGACATGCTCAGCTCATTTTTATATCTACTTGGTACAGCACTTCCCAGAAGTGTTACCCCTGAATACTGTGCTTCTGGAGATGTCAGACTTACTGCTCAGATATTAAATATGTGATGTGCATGTGTGCAGCAAGCCTGAAGAGATGCAAAACATTCAATTTAGTGCATACATATTTTTTCACTGCACTTGAGCCTATCTGGGAAATTTGGCGAGGAACAGAGCAGTTCCTTATTAGCAGTTCCTCCTTGCCTTATTAGCACCCTTTACCTGTTTCCAACAGGAATGAGCAGAGGTGATAGTGACTGAACACATTAACTATATGCATTATGCTTGCAGCATCTCACCCAATTGCAATTTTGATTTACCTTTTACTTGGTCAAATCTCAATGCTGTTTTAGAGTTCTTGTCTTGTCAATATAGATAAATATGGTACCTGAACTGCTTTTCAATTTATATTTTAAATTGCCATTTTGTTCCAATGGGACAAAATTCTCAGAAGATGAAAATTTGAGCTAATACCCTGGTGCATTAATAAAAAATATGGCACGTATTTTTCATGATGTGGATGAAGAAGAGGCAAGTGACACTAGCTTTTCAAAAGTCTTCTCTGCAATATCTCTGTATTTGTTGGCTGGATGATTTTACAGATGTAAATTTTACCAGATCAAATAGAAATAGACTTTTTCATACAGACACAGCAACTGCTTTGACTTATAAAAGCACTCTACAGTGGTCAACTCATCTTCCTCCTGAAACAAATTGAAGTAAGAAAAAAAAACCTTTTGGAGTGTTGAATTTGAGACTCATTAAATGAGAAAGGGTAGAAAGGTGGGTCACACAGGATATGATTCATACCCAGAAACTCTAGTTCAAGTGTGCACCTTTTGGTGATTCAACTACAAAAGTTTTGGTTTTAAAGGTTACTGCTACTATGATTTACTGTGAAAGAGCATTATTGGTAGTCAGGAGAGAGCACAACTTTAGTAATGCCTCACTCCATCCAGCTAAACTGTGCTTAAGTCATTGTAGCCTTAAGCACTCTTGAATCATTTCAGTAAGCACGGTTTTAATATATATAAGGATTGGATGTCAGCAAATCAGTGCCAGAGCTGGAATATAACCCGGGACTACTGGCCCTCAAGTCTATGTTCTAATTAATGCAGACATTTCCTCTCTTATCCAGCAGTTATATAGTACAAAAAGAAAGTGAAGAGTTTGTGTGTGATATTTTACTAACCTGCATCTTGTAAACATTACCTACAATTGGACTTCTAGTATAAATTCCAGATTTCAGTATAAATTCCAGATTTCAGTAAAAATTCCAGAGCACTGTTCTCAAGCAGATACGTTTCCGATTTGTTGGTGTTTTTTTGGTTTTCCTGGCTTTTTATTAAGGGAATTACATCTTACTGAGTTGTGTAACAAGGATTGAGAGCTGTTCCTTGGCTAAAACAATGCTCACAGAAAGGTACTCAGTGCCAGTAAAGCTGCTTCAGGTCTGCCAACTAACCAGCAGCACTTTTCTTCTGCCTTTTTTTTTTATTCCCCCTTGGCTGTGAATGGTTCTTTATTGTCTCCAATTCAATCCTCTTGACAAGTAGGGTTTTCTTGAGGATAACAACATAACCAGGGTGTCTGAGCCTCTGTTGGGCTTTTCCCAGTCTAAATCAGTGTTTCCAGACTGTTTTCATTTTGTAACTACCTATCTTCGAGGGGAGGTAAAAGTTTCCATGTAATAAATCGAAGCCTCCCAAGAAGATGCCCACCATGATATAGTTGACAAGCTCTTCAGAAGACCTCTGGGGTTGCACCAAATTCTTGCAATTCAAGGCCAGATTCAAGGTCTTATATGTGAACTTACACCCATCTAGAGCATTTTCAGTCCAAGGTCTGAGATGAGAGAAATATTTCCAGTGATAACTTTTTATTTAAAAGCCTATCCTCCATTAATGGTGTTTCTGCTACATTAAACCATCTGCTTGGTCAACTTATTTACTAACACAGTGCTGAGTTCAGAAATTTCCAATTATTTCAACCCTTTCATTTCAAAAAACACTTGTTACCTTCTGAGCTGTTGAATTTGTGGGAAGAGTGGAAAAAAATGAGATACAGTTCAAATTATAGCTAGTGGGAAAGCCTTTCCTCTCTTAGATTATGCACCTGTGTGAGAAATATTGAGGGAATTTTCCTGTTTTCTGGGTATGATCAGCTGTCACACCACCAGGACAGCATCAGTTACTCACCACAAGTAAACCTTTCACTTCTGCACCCAGGTGGAAGTGTGAAATGGTATTTCTCTGTATGCACACACACAGTTCTGCCTTTTTGTGGCTGAGCCAATAGCCCTGACGTTTTTCTAACGTTTTCTCCCACCAATAGGACAGATGAGTAACAGATGATTTCTGTCATGGGGAAATAGGGTGGTGAGGACATCACTGTCTCAGAAAAGCCACAAGTTATGAAAGGAGAGGACTTTATAGTCAGGAGTAAGAAGGAAAGAGTTGTAAACTCTTCAGACTGAAGATTTTCTGGGATCTCAACCACATATTCTAAGGTGATAATTCAGAAAAGTTTCAGATGTTTCTAAAAACTAGAGAAAATTCCTACAAAACAGGACTATAAAGCTGGATTATTGTACAGACTGAGTTATTTTCAAATGATCACTAATTATTTCTCTTCCTATGTGTATAGATCAAGAAACCTAATTTAAGTCACTGCTTTTTCAATACGATAACCTGGAACAGTAATAATTGTCTTTTTAAAAGTAACTGTCCGTTGCACTGCCATGTCAGGATACTAGTACAAGATTAATTATTTATTCAGGAGCTGAGAAAATCAAATTTATCTCAACTGACACTGTTTTTCCTTTCTTTTCTCACGAAGTCCGAGGTTCAACTTCCTTTCTGTAGAAAGTGACCCAAAAAGGAGTGGGAAGTTGTTTTCTACTTTAGACGTATGACTTCCCAAACAAAGGAATCCATCTTCACTGCATTACACATATACATTATGGACAGAGCTTATTCTGACTTGTAGGGGATGTACTGGTGTGAGATCACTCAGAAACTAGTGAAAAAGATCAAAATGATTAATACTTCCAACAAAAGACATATACCAAAACTCTCAAATAGTCACCAAAAAACAGTCAGGGAAATCATTTAAGTTTTTCTATCTTTACATCAACAGCCTAATGAGTTTTTGAGATATCCATTATATGAGTGCTAAAAGCTCCTGAGTGTGCAATTTATCTGATTCTGGACCAGCTACAGCAAGAATCTGCTTTGTCTGATACACATACAGTCTGCTACTGGCTGCCAGTTGTCTTTCAACCACATGGTCATCCAACCCTTATAAAACATGAATGGATTTTAGGGAAATTGAAATTATTTTTGTTTTTGCAGCCTCACCTTGCCTCTTTTATTCATTGCACAGAACTTGTTCACACCAGAATCAATATACACAGTTCTTTGCAATGCCACATTTGCAAAACAAATCTTCACAGTGAACCTAAGAGACTCAGCCACAAGCTCTTAGAGATCTCTTCAGAAAAATGAGGGCAAAAACATCCAGGGATCCATCTTTACAGGGAAATCCTGAAGAAAACAGGTATTTCTTATAATGACTGAGAGGGTGCTCACTAAAAGAATGGGTATGATATAAAAACCTGAGTAAGAAAGGTCTGCACAGGTGCTGTCTGTATATGCAGATATCCTCCTTTGAGTCCTGTGCACATCGATGCTTTTACACATTTTCAGAACCATTCTTTTAATCACTTTCACTGAACAGAGTGGGATTATTGCCAGGTACAGTGCTGACACAGTCTTCAGTTGTACATGTGTAACTTTGCCAAAGTTACAAGGATTTTTACAGTGTAAGAACAAAGTTGCAGGAATCAACCAAATCTTGGTTGATTGTTAGGAGCTGAGGGCAGAATTAGATGATGTCAGGATGCCTTTATGCTGCCCATTGGCATTTATCTAGCTGCTTATGCAGAAATCAAAACCTTCTGGAATTGCTAATGTGATAAGGACTGATGAACAGAAAAAGGTGCTCAGGAAAAGGTCTTTCTTGTGTGGAAAGAGACATAAAAGGGATGGGGAATACTGTGATGGTCAGCAGAGGAAGTGAAGTGTAATGTGCCCTCTCTGAGGGTCACTGTAAGTCGTAGAACTGGGATAGGGATTCTGTGAGTGCAGAGAGGAAGATGAAGAGATAATTAAAGTGTTCATGTACAGAATGAACATTTGTGCTGACATAAAGACTGAAAAACCTGGTAACCAAAAAGTAGAAACTACTTTTCTTATTATTTTTTTTTTTTCTTTTATCTCTGCTCAGTGTCTCTATGAAAAAATTTTGAAGCTGAGATGTTGTAAGTTATTTTTTGTGGGAGGGAGCAGGAAGGAAATTGAGAGGGGTTTATGTACAGTCCTTTGTTGCTTTCAGAAGCCATAGGAAGTTTGTTTAAGTGCTGTTGGCCAGAGAAGAAAACTGAAACCCTAATCTCAGAAGAAGATAAATCATTACCTATTTCAACACCATCACTTTTTTAGATTTTCCTGGGGTCCAGTTATTTTTTTGTTTCCATGAACAAGGATTACTGATTACCTCAGTCTCACAGATGGTGGATTTCCATCTCTCAGAGGAAACATAAGCAAAGATCACACCCTGGCAGAATGGCAGGTCTGTGCTAAGGCTGCTTGACTCCAGAACACCATCTTGCTTTAAGCAGTGGATAAGTTCCTTGCTAGTGACTGGAGAGTGAAGTGAAATATAAGTATTACAAATTACCTGAGCTGATGAAGTATTAGAATTACTCACTCAGCCAACCAAACCTGTCCTTCTCCTGTAAACACTACATTCCAAATAAGTACTCCATTGTAAAAACATTAATTTAGTGTCTCACAAAAATAGACTTCTTTGTGGTCTTTTCTGGGTGCTCCTAATTCCCCAATAGACAGATGTCAGTGGCAGTGGTAAAGAATGTTCTTCCATATAATGTAGATTGTTATTCAAAATCAATCCAGGTGGTTGTAAGCTCCTCTCAGCCTAGACTTGTTTCTAACCTCACAAAAAGTAGCTTATCCTTACAGCATACCATGCAGTGGTAGATTTGGTTATCCTTTGGTCAGTTACATATTGGAGTAAAACAGTATTGTGGCATAGAGGTGGTAAAATTGCATGTATAGCTTGCTATTTAAGACTTCTAGCAAATGATCAGAAACTTTGGCACATCCACTCCCCACTTCTCACCCTTTTCCCAATGTAATATTTTTCCTTGAAAGACACCTCTCCCATGCCCAGTGAATCTTAAAGCTTCTGCTTTCATCATACAAGCAATTGTGTCTCACAAAAGACCTTTTCTTCATCCTAAAATTAGCAAGGCTTGTGAGGGGGAGGGAGAAAACTTTTATTTGTAAGAAATAATTTGTTTTTCTTCTATGAATGATAATGAAGTGCTGAGGTTTGGGGTGGGAATTAACAAGACATTTTTTTCCCAGCACTAATTGCATTGTCAACATCACCCAGTGCAGATGCTGATTATAGAAGGGGATGGAATTTCTGATGCATTTTCAACCTACTCCATCAATAAAATTTCAGCCAATTCTTTCCCCTAACTTTCCAGCCACATATAACAGTCTCACAGCTTCTGTAAATTTGGGTTTTAACCATACTGGGTGGAGGAAGCAACTGCACTAGGTTTTCCTGTTCTAAGCAGGTTTGAAAACAGTTAGTTTTTAAAGCAAAGAAACCAAAATTGGAAAATCAAAACCATGCTGAATTTGAGAACAAGCACTACTTACGGGTCAATTCCAAGAATGTTTTCATTTTGTGTTACCTGACTGTTGTATAACATTGGGTCAGTTATACTTAGGTTTCCAGAGAATTAGTATTGTCTGCTTTCATTTATAACCAACACTAAATTTCAAATGAAAGAAAAAACAAATAATAGATCAAAAATGAAACACAACACATCAGTAGTAGCTGAGTATTCATTGATAAAATCTAGTGACTATCAGAACCTTTTTTGCCCAAAGTTATCTGTTTTACTTATTCTGGTTGATTAAAATTCCATTTCAAAGGAATTTCCATAAATGGTCCCTTTCTGCAATAATGAGTTTTAACACAATTCTGAAGCCTGGGGTCATGCAAAATGTTGATACTGGAGCTAAAACCAAGAAATGTTTCTCTGATTTCTGGGTTAACTTATCTGATTCAGAACAAAACTGATTAATGATTTGTCATCACAACAACTTTTAATGGAATATCCTGTGTTCAATTACATTTCAAAGGGATCATGTTCAGATCTGAAATCCAAGAGAATGTTATCACAGGCAGCTGGTCTTAAAAACATTCCTCTGTCATTAACTTCTGATTCTTATGTGTCATCAGCAACAATTTGTCACCCACTCCATTTTGTCTAGTGATACACATCAAGAACCAAATGAAAATAGAACTGCTGAGATATTGGGCAATCTTGAGTGGTAGCCATCACAGAAAGTAAAAAAGCTCGGGGTTTTATTTTTTAAATGGACTTTTTAACTTCTTTGAATTCTTGAAATTCATATTAATTCACAGGAAGATGAATGAATGCTACAGTATTATGACCATGACAAGATTTTTTGCATTTCTGCTAACGTGGTTTATCTGCTCTTAGTTTTGCACATGAACAAATTGTCATATCAACCAGGAACAGCAGGCTCACTTAAGAAGTTTTTTCTGTGAAGAATATATATGCTGAGATTCAGGCTGGTAGGAACAAGGGGGTTGAAAGTTTTCTGTAAAAGACTGAAAGTAAAAGTGAAGACACTATGAGAAGATCTATATACAGACACTATGATAAAATCTATATACATGGCGCAATTGCTGCTAATAGATTAATTCTTTCCTTTCTACAGGTACCATGGTCACTCTAACGCACAGAGGGAAGTGCTAATATGTCTAAATACATTACTTTAATTAACTACTCACAAACACTGCGCCAGCCTCTGACTGGCTCTCAATATCTGCAGTGCATGCACGACCTTTTTAGCAACAGTGATTGCATCTGGGGGACAAACTGTAGTGAGTACAGGTTAAATCTGCTTTATAACCCTGGAAAACCCAGGATGCATTCCATGTGTAAATATGCTGGTGGGAAAGGACACCATTGTACATGCAAGACATTGATGAAGCCTTAAATTTGGTTTCTAACCATTATGTGACAGAGACTGATCCAAGAACTTAGCAACTGCAGAGAAATTATTCAACCTTGGGGCATGCATTCAACAGAGACAGTGAAAGTCCTAACCTACTCCTTGATTTTTGCTGTTCATGCGCCCATAGCAAGTCCATGCCCTCAAGTATTGCAAAGAGTGTATGAAATTCTCCTGTACTATTATAGCCCCAGAGGAGCAGAAAGTGGCCTAATCATTTCTTCATCATCCATGTGAGCAATAACAACACAGGTCATGAGTTACCTCAATGTGATGTCACACATTAAATTCTGTGTATCCTATGTAAACTAAATTTTTTCTAGCACAACAGCCCTGGCTCTTACATTTACACTTGATATCGTGTTGTGCTTGACCACCATAGAATGACTTGGGTTGGAAAGGCCTTAGGATTATCTAGTTCCACCTCCCCTGCCATGGGCAGGGAGAACTTCCACTAGATCTGATTTCTCAAAGCCCCATCCAACCTGGCCTTGAGCATTTCCAGTGATGGGGCATCCACAGCTTCTTGGGGCAACCTGTTCCTGTATCAGCCTCGCACAAAAGTAGTTCTTTGTAATATGTAATTGAAACCTATTCTCTTTCAGTCTGAAGCCATTCTCCCTAGTCCTATCACCACACACCCTTGTGAAAAGTCTCTCTCCATCTTTCCTGTAGGCTTCCTTCAGGTACTGGAAGGCCACAAATGGGTCACGCCAAAGCCTTCTCTTCTCCAGGCTGAGCAATTCCAATTCTCTCAGTCTTTCTTCATAGGAGGGGTGCTCCATCCCTCTAATCATCTGGAAAAGGCAGATACATCTACCCTGTGGTTTTTAGACAAAATATATCATTGTTATTCCCTAGGCTGAGATTTTTCATGTGTGGCTTGTATTCTTCCAAGTACTAAGAAATTTTCGGGGACTGAGATTTTATTCACTTTTTTCCTCCCATGATTGGTCCCTGGATAGCCAGAAAGTTTAAGGACCCCAATTAATTCTACCAAAGAGATGAAATGGGAACAGAGACTTCCCCCCTAGATTAGGGGAAGGTGTTTATTCTATCACAGTGCTAGTGGAAACTCTTTGAAATGTTATATTCCTATTATTATGGCATAAAACCTGAAAAAAAATGTTCTCCTTACACAGAAAGCTGGTAAAATATTTGTGTTTCTTACTGTAGCATGCAAAAAGCTTAAGTAAGCACAATAAACTTCCATACTTTCTTTTCAGGTAGTTTTCCTCAGTGGGCTCATGGCATCACCCAAACCCACTAGGCGCAAGTACAGAATGGGTGTGGAAGTAGAAAAACCCACAAGTATGTATGCAGGTATTTGGCAAGTTTCAGGTCAGTAGGAGGAAACACCAAGCACAAGGTTCCACCAGTGACTAGGAGGCTCTTGAAAAGAGGATACCATGGTATGATGTATTTTCCAGCCTCAGCCCAAGTCCTTGACCTGTTGGTTTCCATGGTAGACCTCCAGCTAGCTAACAAGCACAAGAGAGGTGGTGGTGCTGCTGCTGTGCAAATGCATTAATTCCTAATTCTGGTGGGAACAGAAGGTAAGAGTCAGCTCAGTCCCTCTGAGGCTTGACAACTGTTGCAGGCAGCCTGAGGCAGGGAAGGACAGAGGAAGATACTTGGCAGGACAAATGAACAGATGAGAAGAAGCATTGATTTCCCTCTGCTGCTTTTACAGCTAATGTTTCAGTTTTTGTGCAAAGGCTCCCACAGCACAAAAAGTGAACTGTCTCTCTGTACCCACACACACATCCACACACACATCCACACATACGTGTGTGCAGGGGCCTGTACAGGAAACACAGCCTTGAGACGCCCTTTTTGTCTGTGAAAGGAAGTATTTGAATTGGAAGAAGATTCTTCCAAGGAGAAAACATCAGGGACACATTTATACATAGAAGTAGAAATTTCTCTCTGAACTTCATATAGGAAGGAGTCTGAGAGGCAGATTTTATAAACAGACCCCTTTGGATCCCTGAAGAGAGGATTTGAAAAGTCAAACATATCCAAGACATGCCTATAAAAGTAAAAATTACACTGCCCAGAGCCTTTTAAGCAACAGACTTATTTCAAACAACAGAATACTATAGCTCTTAGTCTTTCTCTCTCTCTCTCTGTGTAGACATACATTGGCAAAACTAACCCCTGAGTAAAGATGCTGTTTAGAGATTTTATCCATTACAGCTGTAAGACCCATGGCTGAAACTTGTTGATCCTTCCTGCTGAGCAATAAGACAGGCAAGTCAGATGCCCAGAGACAAAAAACCTTCCCTTTTTTTAGTTAAAGGAATGAACTGGTTGGGCCAGGAATCATTTGCCTGTCATTTAAGAAGCAGTTTGGGTAACTATTCTTCTATTAGCAGAATAAGTTGAATTAATTCACCTGAAAATGAATTAATTCACCTGCAAGTGAAGAGATCCAGAATTCTGGAATGAACAGTTGTGGTAATCCACATTGGATTGACACTATGAAAGACAAATGATGCTGAAAGAGTCTGCCCAAGAGGAGAGCAGGAAACCTCAGGACCCATGAATTATTCCCAGTCACTTTCAGAAAGGTTTCTTTTACAGTCCTTTCAACACAAAGTGTATTACTCTCCTAGAGCAGTGGGAACTAGAGATGTCTGCAGGCAAACACAATCAGCATTGGAGATGTTTCTCCCTGCAACTGCTGAATCAGATCCCTTTAATTAGTCAGCCTTGAAACTTTTAGTGCACATTACATTTTTACTCTGCAAGGCACCTGGAGTCAGTCCACGAGTGGTGTGCTGCTGTGTCCTTACAACTTCAGCAGTTCAAAGGGGGAGTCATGAGCCAAGCAAACACGATATTTGCAGTTCTTTAGGAGGAACAAAAGAACTTTACTTTTTCTTCTTCACTACCAGTCTTTCAAAGAAAAGCAAAATTTACAAGTGTTCCAACAGCTTCATTAACTGCTGCCTCTCCTCCATAGACAGCAAGGGTTAAGGATGCAAGGCCCTGGCCACTTGTCAGATTTGGCATGCTAGAGCCAACAGCTGGTGGAGGCAGTTAATTAGTCCTTTGCCCTACTCAAAGTTCAGCCTTGATTGGCAGGGAAAAGCAGGCTGCACCAGCCTGCTTCCCTCTTTCAATTAACAAAGGCCTGTGCCATCAGATTACCTTGGCAGCATGCCATGGCATCCGTGTCATTTGGCTGCCTGAGTTTTGCCATGGCAACAGGAAAGCTAAGCTTGCCAAGGCAGCATCTGGTCTATGGGTGGCAGATTACCTGCCAAACAGATTTACTAGATGCAAAGTGCTGCCGACTGCCCCAAGAAAAGAGAGGGAGCAGGAAAATCTTGAGACAAAAAGATGATTATATCCATTTTAATTTTTCTTTCCAAGCAAAGGTTTACAGAGGTCCGATTGCTGATGTGTGGGTAAAGCATGTCTTTATTCTTTCTGGGCATGAAAACAATTAATTAGGCTTTATCTTAGCCACAAGGTCTTCTGGGCATTACAGAAGCAAAACTCTTTGTTGAGGACTAATTTCTATTATGTGGTAACCAAGCTGGTCTTGACAGAGCACTGCTGGGTTTTCATTTCATCATTTAATTTTATTGTGTTGACACCAGAGATATCAACTAATCATGGGTCCAACTGCCCATAAATTGCATGGAAAATCAGCTCTGAATGTCAGAATCACATCAAGTTCCAGTGGTCTGTAAAACTCAAGGACAGCTGGCACTCGATTTGTAAGCAGTGTGAGACTTTTCCTGTGGACTATCTGAACTCAGTAGAGTTTGAAGCTTCTGGATTCATAGAGGGGAGGGAAACAGAATGTAGGCAGTGCAGGACTGGCTCCATCTCTACCAAATGACTCTTCAAAGCAAGTCATGTTACAATGGAAAGCCAGAAAACCAGTGGGCAAATCCCAGCTGCTCCTCTGCTGTGGGAGACAGTTCCTTTCTGACTCTAACCCAGTCAGTCCACTAACACCAGGCTGCTGTGGCAAGGACACGCTAATCAGACTCTCAAGTGGTATTTGAATGGAAATACAATATGACTGCCACTATGCAGCAAGGAGCAAAAGAAGGAAGTTTTTTCCAGTCCCTCCTAGGTCATTGGCACTCATCTGACATTTCTGTGAAGCAACAAATGTGATTGAGGAAAATAATTTCTGTCTTATTTCAGCTCTTCTTACAAACCTAAGCATCTTCTCATAAACTTAAAGTACTCACTCCAGGATGTCCCTGTTCCAGTTATTGCCTCTGTGAAATTTACACACTGGACCCTGAGATTAGCTTATCTGGGTAGAGCATGGTGCTCATCATGCCAAGTTTGTGGCTTGTGGGTTCAACCTCCATCTGGGCCATTCACTTAAGAGTGAATGGACTCGATGATCCTTCAGGGTCCCTTCCAGCTCAGAATATCCTGTGAAGGAAGTAGAGCAAAAAGTGATGGTAGCTGCAAAATGAGCAAGAAGAGAGTGAATTTGCTGCAGCAGGGGGAAAGTTTGCTTCAGGTTGGAAAGGAAGGTTGGTCACCAATGCTTCACACACTCACCAGAGAGCACCATAACTTCTTTTGGTTGTCAGTGATTCTTCTAGATTCTTCTCTTCCCTTAGGTCTGAGTACATAAGGGACACATTTGGGAGAGTGTGCATGCACTCAGTCTCTCAGTGTCACGCAGAGCTATGTGTGCTGAGAGAGCAAAATCAATACCTAAATGTGGACAAAATAAATTGGACAGCTAGGACATACTTGAAAGGCTCTGGGCAGAAGGATAGCCTTGCAGATCAGAATACAAATAACTTGAAAGTTCATCATTTGCTATCTTTGTCTGAAGATAATGGACAACACCACTCTTCAGAGAGAGGTGAAGATACTGAGAAATGAATGACCTCATATTCACAGAAGTTTCACCAGAGTGAGTGCTCTCTTTCAGCCCTCTTAGCCATGCTCTCCTTCAGCTCTGCATACTATTAATTTTACTCTCTTCCATCCATTCTGTTTTTCCTGTTCTTAATGCAAACATTATTTCAGTAGAGATCAGAGACAAGCCAAATCCTGCAGCTCCTCTGTAGATGACACAAGAAGAGGGTCCATATTGACTTGCTGCTGCACCAGCTGAGGCAAATGTTGATGTGGAGATCATGTGAGAGATCAGGCCAGGGTTGGGAGGACTAGCAAAAGGAATCAGAGGGGCTTCAATGTCCCTGTGAGGGATCAGTGGCTCCAGAACCTGAGGGATTAGCTGTGTCTATTAAGGATAGGAAAATACAGCCCCCCAGGGAGAGCCTCCTAGGGTGGAGGTCTGGGGCTTCCAAGAGTCTTTCCCACTGCACACTCTGGGGACATGCTGAGGGATGTGGTCTCCTTGAGTACCCCAGTCCCCAAGGAGCCTGTGACACGGCCAGCCAAACCACTGGCACTGTGACTGTGTCTCTGAGTGAACATTCTCCCCTCAGTCAGGGACATTTTTCACCTTTAATTGAATCATCTGCTCCCAAATAGAAGTGAACTGGCTGTGGTTCGTACATGACCAGCTGCCCCATGAAGTGACAAGCTTGGCAGAGGTTTCATGCTTCACTTCACTACACTGATATGTCTCTCAACCAGACATCTTGAGTTTTACCTGCCTTGCCATGATGAAGAAAGTAAAGAGTTCTTCCAAAGAAAGGCTTCTGCCATTTTATATTATTTGTTGTCAAAAGTCAGGGAACAGCCATACTGATGAAAAACCTTCTGTCTCCAGCCTCTGGTATGTTCATTACTCCTTTCCAGATCCCAGACTTTTACCATGTCAGTGTTTCTGTTGGCAAAAGGCATCTGAGCATATATTTTTTTCCCTCTCTTCAGTAGTACTCAAAAAGAAATTCAGTAAAGGAAAAAACCCCAATAGTTCCCCCCCTGTCTTTTAGCTAGTGGGTATTACACTACAAACTGGTGGTTGGAAAGTTACTAAAACACCTTGAGAGTGCTGAGCAGACCCACTGAGATTTTTGACCTTTGCTCAACATTATTGATCCCAGAAATTGTGGGTGCCTCATGCAAGGTGGGATGCTTGGGAAGCAAGGTGGGAAGTGCCAACATCCAAACACAACACACTGGTCCTTATTTTGGAAGGAAGACAATAATGGTAGTGGATAAATCAGATCTGAGTTCCTTCTGGATCACTCAGATTCAGACACTCAGGATCAGGGGCTAATCAATAACCTGCTGTGGTCTTTAAGAGGAGAGCTCTATTCATTTCTGTAGCCCTGGGCTTGTGCCCTGAGAGTCAAGTTCCACCACACGCATGAGTTCTGTAAAGCACTAATCAATAGGTCATCATTTGAACTCTTAGTTCATTGCAGGGTGTGAAAATTAGTAGTTAGCTTTGTGTCTTTCAGATATGTGTGTTGTTTTCCTGCATGATGGAGAGATGCTCAGTTTAGCCCTAACATGATAGCTTTACTATGATGGAGTAAAAGAGAAAGGAACTAGAATTGCATATCTATATTTTGTTTGCTTCTCTGTGTGACCTACCTGTACCCATAGAAATTTTGAGAAAAAATAAGAGAAGGAAGCACACAGACTTCATCTCTCTGTGATCAGAAGAAGGTACTGTCATCTCTCGGTGGTCAGAAGAAGTGTGTGTATTGAATATGTACTTCAGAGGAGTGGAACTCATCTGAAACCTTATCACCTCATATATACCGCTAGGCCACTCTAAGAAATCCTAATAAATCCTTCTGGCTTAATTGCTAAGCTCTCTGGGGCATGGAGACATGGACAAAAGCAGCATGCTAAATGGCCTTCATGATGTCAGGAAGTCTAAGAAGCCAAAACCAAGTATTCATTATCATAGAAGCATTTTTATTGGAGGTTTGAATGTGCTATACTTCATAAGGAAGGCTTTACTGGCATACAGGAATTGTCTCATTATTTATGGGGTTGAAGAGTCACCACACTGGAATCAGCAGGAAGTCATAAGGGAAATTTTTCATTAGCATAGGAAGCGTTTTCATATGTGGAATTGAACCTTTCACACAGCCTGAGAAGACTATTTTATTTCAAATGGTGATACTGCCTGTTACGTGTTTGAAGGAATTTTGATGATCAAGCCATTTCCCCATGCTGAAAACTGACTCAGCAATCCAATGTGTTGTCTCATATTAGGATCTCAGATTAAGTAATTCCCTTTCATAATGCAGGTGTTTTTTTGCAAGAGGATATCCTGGACACCATCCCCACTGCTGTCAAAGTTTAATCCAGAAGTAGGTCAAATCCAGACGGTGAGTCAGGAAATGCTAATGCATTTTAATTATTAGGCTATTTTTAGAAGGTTCAGCATGTTATTAGCCAGGAAGTGAAGTGGAGCAGAAAGTAAAATCCGAGCTAGATGATTCTTTCTTCTTGAGATAGGGAGATGAGTTATGCATCATTGACACTATTAATGAAAAATAAATTGTGACAGTTCTAGGTCTAAAAGCTGAGTTTCAACACAGAGCATCTACCCCAGAAAGCAGCATTGCTTGTTTACCTATGTCATGTTTCCTGAATCCCAACAAGTAACAGAAATTTTCAGTCAGTCCTTCAGTTACCAGTTCTATGTCCTCCTTCCTCCTATTATTAGGACATTGAAAATACCAGTGATTTTAACCTTCAGAAAGTTCTTGGGAATATTTTCTTTGTGACTTAGTCTGTATGAGTAGAAAAACTTGAATTTTTCAGGGCATTTACTCAGTTCTGGTAATAGGTTAAAATGATGTAAATAAGCATCAGGTACTCTTACCTCAGACTTCTCTTGTGTATTACAAGCTCTAAACAGAATTATCCCGAGGCTGAGATAAGGCAGCAATTACTTTAGTGATTGGTGCCAAGATATTTTACATAACAACATGTAGATGTATTTGGAAGTCTGGAGCAACAGACCTAGATTGACTGGATATCAACTGCAACTCCTGATCATGGTTCACCTCTGCCCAGTGTATGTGGATCAGGTTCTAGGCTCTGCTACGTATTTCTTGAGTGTGATCTTGAGAAAATCATCTGCATTGTCTGCCCATCATGCGTAGCATAAAGAAAACAATACCCTGTACCTCATAGCTCTCTTTTAATGTTTATATGTGTAGCATCTGGCTATAGAATTCTACTCCTGTTTGATCCTCCTTAGTGCTACTATAAAAATAAGAATATTTATTTTCTGAAAAAAATAAAATAAAATAAAATAAAATAAAATAAAATAAAATAAAATAAAATAAAATAAAATAAATATAATTATTCCTTGCCCTTTTCTCAGCACGCTACTTGTGAATCCAAGCAAAGTACAACCATTACTGATTTTTCCATATAAATAGAAACCTCCATTCAAATTAAATTTTTATGCAGTTATCAAGTAAGGAGAACAACTTAAACCAAGTGTAATGCAAACAGTAGAACAGGTGCAAAGAATAATCCAGCCATCCCATGCTTCCTGTCTTCTGCCTCCATCCAATCCCTGGAATAATTACAGAGTTTCTCTTAGGCTGAAAAAATGCTCGTCTTGCATGTTGGATTTCAGTTTTATTTTTAGTCAAGTGGATTTGCTGTCTCTTGTCAGTTTATTGTGTTGTGTTAGCAGGGACATCTAAACAGAACAGAGTTTTGCTGGAGCTCCACTGGGCTCTTGTATATAAAATCAAAGTTCTCCTGCTTGCTTCATGTTCTCATTCATTCAGTGTGCCAGAGCCTGCCAGCTGTGGGCAAGCAGCCAGTTTTGCATTTACTACAGGGTTTTGTGTTGGCTGCCAGTCACAAAGGGTGGTGATAAATGGATTCAGCAGCACCTATTAGGATTAACTGAAGGCTTAAATTCATTTTGAACCTTCTTACTGCCAAAATTAATTGTACTAAAATTAATTATGCTATGTTATCCACTGAAAAACAGGCCTAGGTGAGGAAAATACCCACCTTCATGTTTACTGCAGCCTGGAGCTGAAGTAACGAGTGGAATCTATAGAATAGAATCCATCATGCTCACTAGACTCATAAAGCTTTTTGTACTTCCTGCATTCAGCTGTCTTCAGGTTTTGTTCTCAGAGACCTTGTTCTACATGATGGCTACAGTGATTCAGGTCTATCAGGACAGCACCTGCCTGGTGATCTGCAGAACAGCTTGGGCAGCAGGAGTATCCTCATATTTTAGCAAAATCATCAGCTTAGTTGGAATCCCAGTTACTGTATGGTACGTATTTCATGGTATGGCATTTGGAAGAAATGTGTTAATAGAAAATTCAGTGACTTGATTGCTTTGCAAACCAATGAGGTTCTGTCCAACCGACCTCTTGTTTGCAGCAATTTAGTCTGGCCTTGTGTTGAAGGGAAGATGCTGAAAAACAGTGTAATATTAGATGGAAGCCCTGAAACTCTGTACTGTCAAAGCAGCAGGCACAGTAGAGCCCACCATGGAGGCACAGAGATGGTGAATTAAGTTCTGCCACGTCCATACGATGTCATAGCTTGCACTTAAGGACAACACCATTGGACTAGAGCTCCCTTTTGAAATTAGGCATTGGTGTGAGTTATTAGCAGAATCTGTTCTAGCTACACAACAGGAAGCAAGTTTAACACTGATAAAGTGACTACAAAATCACAGTGTCTCAGTATATGACTTCCTACATTTTATGTCCTGTTCTGTAGTCTAATAGGGTGTGAGGCCCATCTACAACATAAAAGCAATCAAATTTCCTTGATCAGAAAGCCTCTAACTGAAGGGAGGAGTATTGTTTAAAAGATGGAGGAAAGAAAGGACGAAATGTAAAAAAAAAAAAGCCATTTTATAGAAATATTGATTAAAAAGTAATGAAATATCACTCTTTCCTGCTGCTCCACAGTCTAATCCAGGCAAGAAATGTGTGTATTTGGACTATTTCAGGGAAGGGCCTGATTGATTTATCGTTTCCACAGGTTCATCTATAGTGCCTACTGTAACAAAAAAATCAGCACTTAAAAACTCTACTCAGTAGTTTGCATTCAGGGCTATCTTACTTCAGTCATTTCAGATCAATCACTGCTCTGCTTCTTCTGGTTCAAGTTACAAACAATTCTGTATTTCTTTTACTACTGTCTGCCTGCCCTTAAGTTGCAGAAAAAAATCTTGCTTGTCTCTCCTGCGGAAAAACGTGGTTATTGGTAGATATTTAGAGTCACTTGCCTTTTGAAAGGCAAATTATACTGTTTTGCCAACTAGTTATGTATTTCTTGGAATGTTGCTAAAGAGCATGTTTTCACTGAGTTTTCTTTTCTGTTGTTGTTGTTGTTATAAAGGTAGATTTAGAAATACCCATAGAATCAAAGCTAGGTTGATTTGGTTTTTTTTTTCTTCTTTCGAGTAATTATGTGTTTTACTGACAGAGAAAACATTCCAGAAGGGCAAAATACTGGTAAAACAGCTTCAGGCCAGGAGCTTGAAACATGTATCAGAAACATTAAAGTCAAAACTGTATTAACTATGGGTTCCCTCTCACTTCCACAAGGAGACATACGTGCCTTTGGAGTTATTCGGTCAATAATGACTTTGGAGTTATTATTATTTGAATCTTTATAGGGAGTGCATGGTGGACTTAGTTAAATTCTTAGTTTATGTCACCTCCTTATCAGAATTCTCCAGAATAACTCATGAATCACTTCATAATGCTCAGCGTCTTGGAAGAAATTCTTATAATCAGTAGACCTACATTGGACATTAATACCTTCAGACTCTTCCATATTCTCCTTTGTCTTCTTCTCACTCTTTTTCATTACAGTAGAGACCATTTTTTCATGCCCTTCTTGAAAGTGTGCATATTCATCCATTTGTGCAGAACCTGGAAGCAGAATACTGATCTGGGTGCCCCATTAGGTCTGAGTCACAAGCACATTTTTATGTTCTTGTGACATTTGACTTCTTCCATCCATCTGCAAGTTTTCTGAAATTCATTTACAGATTTCTGTTAGAGACTAGAATGTCTTGACAAGGTGATTTGAATGTGAAATTGCACAGTACCTTGGAAGCTTGGGTCATTTACTTCCAGATGAGAAGGTCAAGATGGCAGCTTCTGAAAAAGAAAACATGAATTAATCACCTGCCACACCAAAGATTCCAGGGAAGATGACCACCCAAAACTCTGCAGCATAGGGTATAGGAGTGGATTACATGGCCCACAAGAAGACACTAAATACCAGTGGGACTGGGATTCCTGGAAGATATTTCTTGCTGCCAGGAGTGCAATTCTTCGAAGTGCCATTGCTGCAAAACCCCAGCTTTTAAACAAGGCTCCAGGGTCAACACATAAACATCCTGGAATCTGACCTAGCTCAGAACAAACACTCTGCAATATTAGCAGGATCTAATTGAACCTCTTGGCTGCTAAGCAGAGCAATTAACAATGTAACAAGCAATCATGCCTGATGTTAACAACAAAATAAACATGATAAAATATGTCCGCAACATTTTGAGTTCAAAACCTCATAGAGAGTTGCCATGTGCTCTTACATCTTCCTCTGTGCAAGTAGTGCATCGTTAGCAAAGTATTATCCATGTGTTTTACACCACTGCCTAATTGCACGGAAGGCAGTTAAGAAGATCAAAGAGCCCTATTAACAACAGATAACCACAGAACAAATATGATTAAAGTAATTACAGAAGGAAGTAATCTGCTAATTCTTAATGATTCTGAGGACTCAGAGAGGAGCTCTCAAAGTGATTCTCCTCACTGGAAATCAGGGTGTTACTGCAATGGACTGATATGATATTTTGGATTTCAAAGTGTGAGCCATTTTCCTATATGTGTTTTCTCTTACGCCTTCCCTTAAACTTCATACTCAGTTATGACATGATTCAGAAGTGGAAACATCCTTAGCACAACTGTTACCAATCTTTCTTTTCTTCCCCTCCCTTCCCCTGTCTTTTGGTGCCTAGCAAAATTTTCCAGACCTCTTTGATTTCTAACCAGGACTTACCTTTACATTCTAGATAGCCTCTGGAAATGCATGTATGCAATTTTCCTCACACTTCCTTTCCCTGCACATCCTATCTTATCAACTAGGACTAGAGATGATTTTTCACTCCTTCCACTCTTCCCCCTCTCACTCTACCCTAAAACCTCCTCCCTTTCTTACCTCACCTTACCTTCAGACATCCTACCAGCATTGACATTAATAAGCTTTTCCTTTTAGTTCTTCTTCAGTAGACAACTGAGCAGTTAATATAGAATTAAAGGGCGATGCGTATATGTTTATCTATACTGTGAGGGGTTTTGGAAGTCTTCCTGAGAACAGAACCTTTTAAATGTTCATCTTCTGTGTTTCCCCTCTTCTCTTCCTTCCCTAGACATTACTCCTCTTTTGCTCTTTCCTGTCTTCACTGGCACCAAAATATGCTTGGCCTCGTTGTCTTCAAGCACTGAAGTGCAAGTGCCTCTACAAATCATTGTTTGACATTACACAGCCTCTAATACTGTCTGAAGCTCCACTGTATCACTTTGCTGTTGACATTAAGAATCACAACTAGAGCCAATGGAAAAGCTCACTGAACCTTTCATGGTCTGAAACCAGCACATTTTGTTCAGCTATAATCAATGCACTTATTCAAAACTTATGCTATACCTTCAGAGAAACATCGTGCACACACAGAAACTATATTTTCTCTAAATTTATCTAATCCTTGCTCTCCAACCTCTTTTGCTTTTTATTCTCTCCTCTTCAGATGCTGCTTAAAAATTTCATTTCCTAGTATCTTGAATCACCAAAGTATTTCTCCCGGCCTGAGATCTTGTCTCTGCTACAGGCAACAGACCAGTGCTATCCCAGTGTGAGCACTGCCTTTGTCAAGACTAATGCCAGAAAGCTAAAAATAACAGTGGCCAGATTCCTACATTTGTATTAGCACTCAGTGAATGACCTGTTTTTTTCAAAATTGCTTATATGCCCAGCAAGTCCAGCTACTCTGAAAAAACATGGTCAATTATGATGTCTTCCCAGAAACCAATAGTAAGGAACCTGTTTTGTTGAAAAGACAATATGAAACCAGAAAAATTCATGTCATGCTTAAGCATGTCCATCTAAGTAGGAGCATAAATACATAGGGAAGGAGTAACTGGTCCAGCATGAATTCCCATCCTCTCATGACATATTGCTGAATGCTCTGCGTCTAGTAATGATGGCCATGCCAATGAAAAATACCCTGATCTTTCTTAAGGAAAACTTAAAATGTCATTTTTGTTTTCAATTTTGTTAGATTTTCCTTTACTGTATGACTCACTTTTTAAATTTTTTGTAAGATCCCCCTGGAGGTAATTCAGTGTCTTTTGGAAATCAAATATTTAAATTTTATAAAGATAAAAGTGTTCTGTCTCTGCTCTTAATTTCTAAAGTGTCCAGCTTTGTTACATTATCTGATCTTTGCAGCTAGACCTTTCTCCCCCTCCTAATAACACAGACATCACATTGTCTTCTCCACTTAAAGGTGGACAGCAAGGTAAAATATACACTTCTTATAGTCACAAACAAACAGAACATGTTCCTGGGACAATACTATCTCCTGATTTTCACCCCAGTTGACTGGTAACTACACACTCCTAGCTGCCTTTTAGATTAACTATTGCCATCACAGCACCTGCTTGAAGACCCAGGACTGCAGGAGTAAATTTCTAAAGGGATGTGAGGGATAGTGGTTTCCAGGTAAGGATGATTGCCAGGATCATCCCTAATTGATTAGCTGATGTGTAATTTTGTCATATTCACCCTGTGCCTTCAGGGCTTTTGATCTGCAGGGTGCTCTGGAAGAAAGTTTCTCATTAGAGAGTCACTTCATTAGGAAGTTTTGCTTTATGTAGGCTGGGCTGTGCAGGATGAGGTGTTTTACTGTAGTAGGCCAGGTTCTTTATTGAGAGCTAATGGACTTGTACAAACAAAATTGTCTGTGCAACTGGGTGAGGAAAGCCTGCCCATTGCTTATGTGGGGTATATTTACCAGGCTATTTCAGGCTCTGAATCAGGCCATTAGCTTGATTGTGCCTCAGAGTACCTGAAGTCAAAGCCTTTGTCCTCCAAATGGAAAGAGGGAAGTGCTTCTAGAGGGCAATTCAAAGCACTTCCTTTGGTTACCTATAACCTACCAGCGTAAGCAGGATGAACCTGTCTTCTCCATCCATACAGATTTTGCAAAGTTTAGTGAAAATCTCAGTAGATTCTAACAAAGATGGCAGGAAGAAGCTCAGCCATCTGGTAGGAGGTAAGACAACACCTGCCTGACCAATTTTCTTGGAGAGGAGTGTCCTCCTCCATGTGGTGTGCAGAGGACATGAATGGCTCCTGTTACCAGAGGTCATGAGGATTACTGTGCTTACAGAAGCATAGAGTTCCTGAGCTGGGAAGAGAACCATTAAGATCAAATCCCTGCAGGGCTGCCTCATATTTACTTCCATTTTCTGTTTGATAGCCAAGTTGGTACTACTGTCCCTTGACTAAATCTAAAGGCACTAAACAGACAATTACACTTGAGGCAGATCAAGTTCTTAAAATCTGTGTGTAGTGTCCCAGGCAGTTTGTGGGGTTTTTTTTAGGAAAGGGGATGGACTTCAGTGAGAGGGAGAGAGAAGACAGGAGAGGGAAAATGGGAAGTCTTGAGTATGCATTTCACTCCTATTTTCTAATAAAACTAACAAGCAAGTAAGCTTTAGGAATGAAATTACTACAGATATTCTCTCACTGCTTACCTCCCTACTTCAGCTTTCTACTGAAAGGCTGACATTTCTTTCCAGGATGCTTTTAAGGTAGTTGCTTAATTAAGTTTGGAAAAGACAGATTGCTACAGCTGTGCTGGTTAGTCTGTGGCTTTCTTCTCCACTTTTTCTTTACAAAGGTGAATATTGTTGACTTCGCTTATAATTTTAATTTTTTTTTTTTTCAGAATGCATTTTTTCACATTCCCCATGCCATGTAGCTTGAGTAGGAAAATGGTGCACTCCATTTCCATTCCTTCATGTGTTGTGCTTTGGCTGTATTTCTGTGCAAAGCTGTGAAGTGTGGGTGGTGAGAGACAGAAGATGTTTTAACTGAGACTTTTAATATTTCTTTTTTGTAAGAGCTTTTATTCTTGATTAATTTGACCTAAGTGGAAGCTAATAGATCAACCAAGCCTAAAGATCCCATTGCCAAATAAAATATACAAAGCTTGAAGGTAATAGCTGTTTTTATAGGACATGTTGCTACTAAAAGAAATAGTGGATCCTTTCAGCTAATTCTCTAACCTTTATTTTAGGCATGTGAATAAGATTCCTCATTTTAAAACAATGTTTAGCCTTCAACAAATTTCCTTCATGCCATTGGGACCTGTTAGGTGCTTAGCATGTAGAATGAAATGGTGATTTATTTAGATGCTTGAAACCATAATCCTGTAAAAATTTATTATTTGAAAATCAAGTTTAAGACTTCATTGTGCATTCTGAAGCCTAGTTTCTAAGTTCTCGTTTTCAGTGTGTTGGTGTTGTGATTAACCAATGAGTTTAACTTACCTTTACTGCCAGTTTGCAACATTTAATGCATATAAGATAGTCCCTAATAAATAACTGCAATTTTGTTAGCTGAAGAGTTAGAAAAACATGACTGATAAGTAAGATGTCACACAAATCAGTACCAAAAATGACCAACTTTGGAGGCCAAACATAGCAAAGCCTTAAATCTCTACATCTTCTATAGATTTATTTATAAATCAATACACAAATCACAGCTGGGAAGTTAGATTCAAGAGTAATTAACTTTAGATCAGACTGTCTTGATACAGTGTAAAAGAGCCAGAACTTTGTGAACATAATTAACTTGCATACTGTTTTGTATTCTACCACAGCATGGACTAGTTTGAAGAGCAGTTTCTTCATGCAGGAGGTTGTCACTTATATTGGATTGGTGAAGTTACTCAACAGTCGAGGGTAACTGCATAATGAACGTAGAAATGTGACCATATCTCTAGACAGCAATATCATCTATTTTTCTACTAGAAATTTTTCCTTCACTTTCATATGTGTTTTTCTGAATGTCACTAACAAAGCAGAAATTCTTGGTATAGAGATGATCTTTTCTGTGGCTGTTCTTTTCCTTGCTGTTAATCTCTTTTGTTCACAACCTCCACTTTAAAAACTGAACATCTATCTGAGCGCATATATATTTTTTTAATTTTTTTTTTTTAAAGTGACATATAAAGGGGGAAATGGAAGTTTTTTACATGCCAGAATCCAGCTGCCTTAGTGGGAAAGTGAAACAGGTTAAACCAAATTAAACCTAGTCTGATTATTATGTTTACAAAGTAGGAAAATATTCTTGTCAGCTAGTGGAGAAATAATGAGATAAAGCAAACACAAACCTAATTTTCTAGGTATTGTGAGTACCCAGAATTTCAAAAGAAGTAAATATGTAGATGAATATCTCAAAGTGAATCCATTTTTGCCTTTCCTATCATCACGCACAAATGCTTGGGCAAAAAAAGATATTTTGAAAGCTACATTTTACATTCTGGAATTATCTTTTCCTGAAGTTATAAAATCATATTACCAGAGTTGGAGATGAAGTCTTAATTTCAATTTCTGCTGGTTGTACTTCAAAATTTACTTTGAGCTTTTTGTGCTTAGCAGCTCTACATGAGCAGCTCTTCTGGTTGTATAATCCTGTTTTCTTAAGGAAAAACCTCAACAAAAAT
This sequence comes from Promerops cafer, assembly GCA_013398275.1. Taxonomy (NCBI): domain Eukaryota; kingdom Metazoa; phylum Chordata; class Aves; order Passeriformes; family Nectariniidae; genus Promerops; species Promerops cafer. The sequence goes on from VZSE01014922.1 coordinate 7,595,545, forward strand.
AATAACAAAACAAACAAAAAAAATCCTACACCCCCAAATTCCAACAGAAGTCAACTTCAAGATTTTAAAGAGTAATATGTTTTCTAGCATAAAGGTTTTAGCTAGTTTGGTAAGGAAATGCACAAAGGGCAGTTGTGTGCTTGCAGTACTCACAAGAACAAGCCAAGCTACTGTGAGTATCCCTCAGCTCTTTCTGGAATTCACAGAAAATATGCTAAATTTATATTCTCTGTGATTTACTATTACCATTTCCTTCATGCAGTTCATGAAGCATTCTCACACAAAAAAGGCCTTGCACTGACGCTGTAAGAGCACTCAGCACAGAGCACATCTCAAAATAACAGAATATTAATGACTGAATCCATGTAGGAGAACTTTGCTCACTACTGTCTCCCCTAAGAGATATGTGATACACTTCCTTTCTGCTCCAGAGCTAAAAGGGAAAAGCAGTCTGCATGAGTTGTAAATGTAACTCACTCAACTGGTGTAGAAACTCCAAGGTACAGGCCAACAAGTGCAGCAGCCACAGAAATTATCTGGAATTGCTACTTCTACTAAGTTCTGGGGAATTATCTCTCTACCTATGGAAATGATTTATTGGAATTCAAGGCAGAAAATATGCTTTTCCAATAATCATATGGTTTCCTTTCTAAGGAACAGAGGTCTTATTCTGAGGCACATTTAATGAAATTTAACAGTTTGTGCCATCTCCCCAAAGGTGAACATTTATTCACACATCAGGACTTGATGTTGTTTAGTGAGGTCTGTCATAATGCACTTGTGGATCTGGGACAGGCATCCTGGATGGCAAATTTGTAGTTTATCATTCATGAATTTTTGTTGTTCAAGTGAAAGATGAAGTAGGTGGAAGGGCTGCATAACAGCAGTCTTAGGGTGTCACTGTTTGCTGGGTATCCTTGAGCTTCCTGAGATATTTATCACATTCAGAATTAACATGCAGTCTAGATAAATGCCAATGAACAGTGGAAATTTCTGAGAGGAGTGACAAACTTGAGAGAGCATGACCCTTGAGCTGGGTTGATGTGGAGTGATGGGAGTTTTAAATAGTCAGGGTTATTTTTCAGTAATATTCCATTTTCCAGAGAAGTAAAGTCCTTTAAAAAGATTCACAAACTTTGGCTCATAAAGAACTTTCTTCCTGTTGCATCATCCCAGTACTTGGATCTTCAGGATCTTCACTTAAATCTTCAGGAAGACAGTAAGTACATTTTATATTTTGAAAAAATAGTGTTGAATGTTTTTGGAAAGGTAGTGTTAAATGTTTCAAATCAAAGCTGGAGACCTGCTTACTCTATGCTGAAGACAAGAGAGCAAGACTGGTAGTTCCCAATGTTAAAGTTAATTGCAGTGGAGGAAATGTCTCTTGGTCAATAAGATGGTAGGATAAAATGCAGGATAAAAATGGGGTGATGGCATTACACAGTAGACAGAGGAGAAAATATAAGAAATGTTTTAGTATTCATTCCAGAAGGCATAGTCAGAACATGTCCTCCCCATGAGTTAACAGAGCTTCTGAATAAAGTGTCTTGTTGCATCAGAACATGCTGAAGATTGTCTGCTGAAACATATTAGTGATTGCATGGATGGAAGTGGGCTCCTGGGACTGAGTTCACATCCTGCTAATGAAGGGCTGACATCACTGGAGTAAAAAATAAATATATTCACCACATGTTTTTCCATGACTGAGAATGTAACATAGTTTTGTGACAATTATTATCCAAGATTTACCCAGAGCATGGCAAATGGTGATCTGCAGACACATGAAGTATAATGAGCATTAGCCTTCTGGACCACTATTCGTTAATTTTTTGTTAAGTTCATTGATGTTACAGCATAGTAATATTCCAGCTTCCTCTGACAAATCTTAGCCCACTGTGGAAGACTGAAATATCTCCTGAAGACCACTTTTTCAAGAGCTTCAAATAGTATTCAGCATTTTTATTGCTAAGGGAAGACAAATATAAGGTGGGGCATTGAGAAACAAAAGCACTCTGGTCCAATGAATACTTTAAGAAAAACACTCCTGAAAGGTGTATGGACAGTGGTTCCTGGTAGGAAGTTATGGATTATCATCCCAATTCCATTTTTCTGTTGCTACAATACTTGGTAGATATTCTTGTCAGAAAGGAGACAACAGTCTTAGGAGGTTGCTTAATTTAAATTGATGACCTTGTCTTCACCTGATTACAGTATCTGCCTCTGACAACTAAATGGAGAATATTAGAACTCCTCATCTTTGTATCAGTTGAGGCAGGAAAAAAAAAAGAATAAATGTACAGTAATTTCATCCTAAGAGTTACTGTTGTAGAGCTTCTGGCATTAGATTTCCTCAGATGGAGATGAATTATTTTACTCTTGAAGCCTCAAGATTGGTATAGTTGAAGAGTGGATAATGATGTTAAGTACAACATTTGTTTAAACAGTCTCTAGGAACAAAAGAGATACAAATAACTGTTAAAAATGCAATTGCACTTTAAAAAATGTAGGCTAGGAGAAAAATTGTGGCTGTCCCAGGAAATATACATGCTGGTTTGGCTGTCTTCATATTCCACATGAAACACATACATCCAAGAAATTTCAGTTTCTTCCACAAGACACACAACATTTTTAGGTTTGTTTTCACTTGTGCATTGTTTAAAGAAATATTGAAATTTAATTGAAATTGTCAATCCTTTTTTTTTTTTCTGTTTACATGCTCACATATATGCAGATGAACTGTGCAAATAATAGATTCTTCAATTCTCCAACTGCATTAACAATTGCTTTTGATGTTGGCAAACATTTTTTGCTGTCAAACAATAAGGAATATTAATTTCTCAAAACTTTGTTTATTTGTTTTTATGACAAATTTTGGTCGTTTAGTTCACTGTTCAAATAATATGTTGCTACTTTCTATATTTTCTAAATTATTGAGGCTAAACAATTGACTCTCCATTTTCATTGCAAAGCAGCAGTTCAGCCCCAAAAGTTGCCTAGAAATGGATGTATATAAATCATATTTAGTCTATATGATGATTATTTCTTTACCCAGACTACACAAGTTAACCACACAACGAGCGTGTCACCCAAAATAGAACACGCCAGAATTTGCTGATAATTTTTGTTGCTTTCAAACTGTGTTTTGCAGCACCCACTCACTGAAAATAGAGCTTGCTAGAGTTAGTAATAGGATGTGAAATTCAGCCAGGGTGAAACAATGAGTTTCCGTTTTCCTTGTCTTCTCTCCACTGGCAGGTCTTGCTCTGGGGTATCCCGGGAATGTTGCTGTGGGACATTTTTAGCCTTTTGCCAGCTGAATGATAATTGTTTCCTATCTCTGAGTCTTGAGTTCCATGCATCCCTTCTCCTCCCCCATGCCCTGGATTGAAGCTCTGAGCTTCCTGTGAGGTCTCTGCAACAGCCCCAAGGGCCTCTTCTGCTACCATATGTATGTAATCACAAACTGAAAATTTTTCTGCTTCTTAAAACACAGGGCTGCCATGTGAGATAACTATCTACAGATAGCAGCCTCACACTGAAAAGCCTTCAGATCCACCTCTCTGCTGATTTTTTTGTCCTTTCATGCCTTTTTTTTTCTTTTTCTTTTTTTTTTTTTTGTCACACACAAAATGAATGCACAACATTAATTAGTTAATTAAATATATCAGGACACGGTTCCACCTTAAGAACCCAGCAGTGTGTCAGACCTTCTCCACAATAAGAAACACAAAGCAATGTGTAACCAAAATCAATTTAACTGCCCAGCTGCCAGCCAGGAGAAGCCATTTAAACTGCTAGGCAGAATCTAAATTATTTTAAGCCTATCTTATTCATACTCACCTGAATTTGTATGAATGTATTTGCAGTGCAAGAACATCAGAACTCAAAGAGCTCTGAACCATAAGCACTGGAATTCTGGGAACAATTCTACAGCATGTTGTTATTTTAAGGGCCTTCTGGAGCCCTGCATCTAAACGCAAGGGTGTTTTTGTTGCTCATGAAGCAGTTGCAGATCCACTGTGGTTAGTAGGCTGACACTGGAAAATGGACAGACAAAAATAAAATTAAATGCCCACTAATTCAAACTAACAAAAAAAGCAAACAAAACAAACAAACAAACAAACAGAAACCAACCAACCAACAACAACAACAAAAAGCAAACAAAAACAAACAAAAAAGCTGAAATAAAACCTATGATGGTTCATTTGCTTCAAGGAAAGCTGAAACTCACTGCAATGGGGTTGTAGCCCCAGAGGAGCATCTCTTCAACTGGGGTGGGACCCCCATTGGGTAGTTCTGTCTGCAAGCTATGCCAAAATAAACACAATGTTTTGTGTGAAACAGATGCAATTTTTTTCATACAGTAGTTAGAATCAACTCTCTCAAATGAACTGAGAGGAAGAAACTAATTTAAAGTCTGGCCAAACAAATGCCAATTTTTAACTTACAAAAGGACCTGGGTTTTATTCTATAATTTCTTCTCTTAATTAAGTGGCATCTCAAGATAATAATAACAACAATAATTAAAATAATCCTCTTTCCCAAAATTTTTGCCATTTAATGAAGCAACAGTAGTTTGCTTCCAACTTTTAAACATGGATCAATGTAGTGCAGCCAGTCTAAGTAAAGCTGTGGCCTATTCATTCTAATAAACTCAGAGTAAATTATTTCAAATAAAAAGTATAATCTACATATTATATAAACCCGTGCTAAGAATGTTACATCAACTATCCCCCTAATCCATTTCAGGATTTCATCTTGGGAAAAAGGAATGTAGTTGAGAGGACAACATTGTTCCTAGCAAATGGAGATCACAGCGTTAATTAATCCCTGAGCCAGCACAGGTTGCCTTTGTGAGAGTCCTCTGGCTTGGCTTGAGCCAGATTTCAAATTGCCTCAGCTTCCACTTCTTGTTTATTCAAATTCTTGTAACCTAGAGTAAGGAGGGTGAGGGGATGGTGGTGTTTGGTTTTGTTTGTTTGCTTCCCCCACAAAATGACTCTCAATTAAGAACTTACACAAGGTTCACATTTTAAAGCATACTCAACACTCCCACTGTGACTCCTCCTAAGAAAAAAATCTTACTCAAAGTGGGCAAAATAATGACTTCCCCATCAACTGCAGTGCAATTTTTGTTGTAATGTAACCTTAAGTATATTTACACTTTCATCCTTTTCACGACATGATTTCATTAAGCATTTGAGTGTTTTTTTTCACTGCTTAAAGCATTAGACATGGATTTTTTTTGGATGGTTTAGCATCTCTCTTCCTGTCCAGCCTAGGGGAAAAGCAATTTTTTGCTTTGCAAATATTTTTCCTATTCTTTATATTTATGCCAACATTCCCCTTTAACAACTTTGAAAACACAGGCTCTTTTTGGAGTTATTTCTATCAGTATCACTGAGCGATGAAATGATTAATGAGCACTGATAGCTAACAAATTTCATGTGTACAGATATTTCTTCCACTGGTAACAGTCACTTAGTGATGGAATTATGCAGTGAAGGCAAATGTGATCCAAGGGCAAATTTTGGTTTTGAATAATTTGATTTATTTTTGAACCAGATGACAAGTTTTACTTTAACTGCCTAGTTATTTGGTGTTCAGATAGAATTGTTTTATTTTCTCTGGGAGGCTTTTCCTTGACAGTCTATGTTGCTTCCAGCCTTGTGACAGGAACTTTGACTTTACATAAGTTTAGGTTCCCCTGTAAATTGGAAACTGAAGGAAAAGACCAATTTTTTTTCCAAGCCACACAGAGAATTCAGTGTCCTCAATGATATACCAAATGTGGGGACTTCATTGTTTTTCTCTGAGTTTGGAATTAATAAGTTATTAATAGTGCTGGTAATAGCACTGCTAATTCAAAATATTATGAACAACAGTTATCTCTTGTTAAAAAGATGTTTTCTGTTAAAGAGAACATTATTTAATAGGAAATGACAATATTTGAAAATGGATTTATATATATCTATGTAATTTGATTCAGTCTTCTGAAGGAGAAGTCACTGAAGGAGCACATTCCCACTTGAAGAGCATTAACTCCAAGCTTGTTGTCATTAAACTAATCTTTCCTTATCTTCTATTTAGCAGAAGGAATTCCTCTCCCAGTTGGAACTGCCAGGTTTTTCTTAGAACTCCTCCTTGCAGAGGAGACTCTGAAAGCCTAAATTCCACAGAGTGTTTTGTCTTGCTAATGACTTCAGAGCACAATTGGATGCCCAGCTGTGCATCTTTGTACTTGGGCTGGTTTGGGACTGATTTGCCCACAGGGGGAAAACAGACAGCCACAATCACGTCTAAGGGAACCCTCCCTCAGAGCATGTGGGGGACATGAGCACCACTGCTCTAGCAGACGTGCTCACTCTGCAAAAGGCAATAGCTAAAGAAGGGGACTGACAATGGGATGAAAGGTTTTCTCTGAAGTCATTAAACTGTGAGGAAATGGTGAGGGTCATGAATTGTTACATAAAAGGAATTAATGAGCATGAGGTGGGAGGTAAAAGTATTAATGGGAATCTGACACCTAAATTATAAAGCAGTCAAGCTCCTAGACCAGCAAAGAGTATCTGCATTTTCATAGCAGATTTATATTTTGATGATCAGATACTTGGATTTCAGTGCTTTCAAATATTTCATATTGGCTTTAACCATACAGCTGTTAAAACTGTGAAGACATAAACCAACTTATTCATACTATGCAGTGTTCATGTATTTGTCTATAAATGTCTGTCCCTATTGATTTCCTTGGGAAAAGAAAGGTCAGAGGAACACCCTGAACCAGAAAGGCCCTTGTAGTCAGATTAGGGGTACAAAGCAGAAATTTGAGCGAGTTCAGTGATACAGCAGTGAGGGAAGAAAGGGAGCACAAGTAAACAGGGGTGACACTATAGACTTCAAATGCAGACCTAGAAAACAATGTGTATCAATGGCATCCACTCCACCTCAGGTCAGCCAAGAAACTTATAGTTTATCTGCATGGGGATGTGAAGACACGGGGAACAAGCTGACTTCACAGCTACTGGGAACCCTTGTCCTGCTACAAATCCTTGTCCTGATAATAAAGTTCCAAACTGGCAGAAAGCTCCTGAAAATGTGTAATTGTACCAGGTACTGGTAGTGTAGGAGAGAGAACCTTGCCCTATACGGAATACTTGGGGTCAGCAGCAGGGAGAAGTCTGAGCTAGCAAGGCTGTGGTGTTCTCCTTCCTCCCTAGCACTAGAGCAGCTTCTCTCAGGTACAGAGTAGGAGGTATAAGCAGAACTCAGTTTTCCCTTCCTTTTTCCTGTCCACCACTTAAAATTTGATCTTCAAACTCATGGTCTGCTTGAAGTGATTTTTAAACTCCCATGATACCTTCATAACAAACAGCAAAATACCCAGGATATATATAAAAAATTTTCCAGAGTTGCCCACAGTTTGATAGCACCAGTTGGGATACATCACAGGCACTGGTGATTTTACCAGGACTTGCTAATTTGTTCCTGTCAAGTTTTGGTGCTGGAAAGGGCACAGAGGACTCCCCTTAGCTGCAGGCTTACAAAGCTATTGAATAGAGAGCATATTTATTGTTGTGACTTGAAATAAGATTAGTGGGAAAGGGCATTTATTTTAATTTTTTCCAGGTGGCATAAAGACTTGTTCTTTTTATTTTTTTTTCTCTTTGCTAATTTAAGAAAAGTTTGTGGTTCAGGAATTAAAGACCTAATTAAGCTGCATGTCAAAACCAACAAAATACCAACACAAGTGATTCCTTCTGACAAAAGAGCCTTTCAGATTGGGCTTTAACCTTGCTTAAGCATCAAATGACAGGTCTTCTGAGAAACAGCTTGTCTTAAAATCAGTCCAGCAGTGACAACTCTAGCCCTTGAAGATCATCAATCTGCTTCTCCCCACACAATTAATACCAGACATACCATGTACAGACAATAAAAATTATGTCAAGGAATTTGGAACCATTCTCACTGGTAGGTGAGCTTTATCACACAATATGCAAGAGAACCAATCAATCAGAGGGCTTAAAACATAGCATGCAAAGTCTGAATAATAGCTGTGTCAACCTGTAGCATAGGAGAGGACAAAGAAATTCTGTGCAGCATGTCTTAAGAAAACTTGGAAATGAGGAGAAAAAGATGTTTTCCTATCTTGGGTCTCCAGAGGAATTTTCATGTTGGCCATCTTCCTAAAAGCCTGCAGTGAATACCTGGTAAACCATGAGGCAGGCAATAAGAACAGCCATGTGCTATGTGATGGAGACAGGTAGGGTTGGTCAGAATGCTTGTGATGAAGCACTGAAATGTAATATTGTCCCAGAATACTGCAAAATATCTCACAAAACAAGAACTATTCTGGAAGCACAGAAACAGGATTCACTTGTATATGGAACTGAAGAGAGGAAAAAGTGAATAAATTATCTATGTTTGGCCTTGGGAATGTGTTCTATCAAAGTTATATGTGACAGCACAGTGAACAAGGGAATGGAGGAAGTGTGGCCCAGAGAACTTCCTCCAGGGTGTGGCTGGAGCTATGGCACGGCTGTATGGCAATGCTGGGTGTATTGTAATGTATGTATGTAATGCCCCTGCAATGCACAGGGTGTGGGATCGCACTCAACCACTTCACAAAATTCAAGTGGAGCACCTCAGGGTTGTGGTGGGCAAGAGGTGCAATACTCAGCCTCATCCTTTTGCACTGCAACAATTCTCTTCTTTTGTTTGAACAGGGCTTTAGACACTGTTCTTCAGAACACACAAAATATTTCTTTTTCTGTGTGGAATAAGTAAAAATTTAAATTGATGTTTGTCTTTCACACCTTGACTCACAATGGTACTAGCAAAGGTACTAGTATCAAAACCCAATACTATGGATTTCATAGTTTTTGACATTTCTTGAAGCCATTTTCTTTAAATTAACATGACAGATCCATAAAATTGACTGTTTCTCTAATATTTTTAATTTTAATATCTGTTCTCATTATAAGAATATTTGTACTTAATTTTTCCTATCTATCAGTGTATATAGTAAACTCCTTTTTTGCCTCGTCTTTAATGACAGATGTCAAGAACTGGATTGCACAGTTTCATCAGCACAGTTAACATTTTTTCCTACCTTCTTAAAGGAGTGCTATGAGCTAAAAACTGAGATTTTGTTCTACCTTTCACCAAAATACACGACCAAATCTTGATTTTTTTTCTCAGAAACTTCTAGTTTACTTAATGTAAGGAAAAGCAAAGTGCAAAGAAAATATAAGATGGAGAAAAATGATAAATTGGAGCAAATATCCAAAAACATTAAACAATGAATTTTTAAAACTAAAGTTTGTTACTAGAAGCTCACTGTGATGAAATACAGGTTTTTGATCTATAAAACTTAATATACAAAAGCGGGAAGTTTATTTAAGGATATCCTCACACATAGGATTTGCATGACAGAGACTTTAACTGGCAATTAATGGTAATGAAATATGATTGAGTGATAGGAAGGCTGAATTGGGACTCAAAATTATTAGAAATTGGAATTAAAAATACTGCTAGAATACAGGACCAAAAAATGGAATAAATCTGGATATGAATCCCAAGTCACAGTGAAACAGTAATTGGTTTACTATCACATTCTACAGCTAATTTGTTAGGTACTCGTGGCTGAAGGACATCACAGCAATAATTATAGCTAATCAAATAGCCTTAATGGTGACTTGTGCAGTAGACTATTAAAATAGTCTATCAAAATAAGGCTTATAGAAACATTCTCTTCACACCTCAGCCAATTGATGGTTCTAGAAGACAAAATATGGTGGTTTTGTTTCAACCTTTGGTAATATACAAAAGTAGTTTCAAACATAAATTGTTACTACATATTAGAAAAAGAGCAGATAAATTAATTTAAGATCTTTTAAAGAACGGTGATACTAAAATTAGGAAGAAGATATTAATCTGCTTTACTGCATAAAAATTAGGGTCAACTGTATCATCTGAAATACAGAGCAGTGTAAGAACTCACCTTCATCTGAGTCCCTAAGTGCAACAAGAAAGCTTTCCCTAGGCAGCAAGATACCCAGCATTCAGCTTTACAACATGCTGAGTTTTCTTCACAGGGTTTACTAAGTAGGATTTGTACTGTCCTTACAACCTTGAAGCACAAAGGGGAGAAAGGAGAGTTGTGGTTACTTTTATATTCAATTTTATTCATAGAAGAATGAATTTCTCTTAGTATTGGATTTTTGTTCTTTTTATTTTTACATTTCATTCCAATGATTCTCCTCAGATATTAGGGAATCGCTGTAGTTTTCTTCTGCTGCCTTTTTTTTATCCTTTAAATATTCCACTTCTTATTCATCAAGAAGTGATGACTGTGTAAAACCTGTGAATTTTTTTTCTTTTATTTATCAGTTTCACACTCTTCGACAATGACCTTCTGCATGGGCTTTTTTAATCAGTCAGTAGTAGAAAATTTAAAAAGTTCAGGGAAAAAGAAAACCAGCTGGTATAGAACACCTACTTTTTCCTTCAGAAAAGGAGCCTCTATATTTTTCGTTCCAAGATGTTCAGAGCTAGTATATAACAGAGTCAAAGCAAGGTCAAACTTTGATATGATGAACTAATTTTTTCAGTGTTGGACTTTAGATTGTGCTTCAGTTTCTTTCTACTCTGTTTCCCACACCTCTTATCTTAGTCTAAATTTTATTTTTTTTCCTTTCTTCACTATGAAATTGCTAACTTGATTTTAGTAGGATTCCTGGTGACTCCCTGGTAGAGGTGAATTTTGAAATCTCTTCTTCCATTTCCTACCCCTCATTCCCCTTTTTAAAAGGTATCTTTGGTTTCCACTGCTCCCAAGTATGGAGGACTGGAAAAGGCTGGAGTGCTGACCTGAGGGTCCACCTCAATGCATGCACATATTTATTGTCATGATATTAGTTCCATGATCTAAAAATTATTTAGCTGCCATAATTAATTTCTTAGATAAAGTGAAGCAGTTGTCTATTCCTTTGTGATATTGACAAATTAATTTTCTAAGAAATGCAAATATCTTGAAATAAACACCCGAGGGGTTCTTTTCTTTGCTGGAAATTCTTGACTTGGTGCCAATTTTCTGCCTTCTGATACCGTTCCCTTATACTCATGGTTTCTTGCAGATCTTCTACTGTCATCTTAGAAACTCAGGAGCTCTTTCACACAATTCTGTAGAATAAGGCTTACATGTGGCAATGTAAAAATGTGCTTATTTCACTGCTCTGGCTATTGTTCAAGCATTCCTGTCCATGTGTACTAGAAGTGCTTAGTCAAATTTTCTACTGGCTTATTAGAACTTAGGTAGGCAGGGTCACTCAGTGCCCAATGCTGATAGGAAATTTTTTCTCTCTTAATGTAACTTTGATTTTTACCAGGGTGACAACTGTGGCCATTCTTGAGACAAGATATTAAGGACTGGGTTGATTAAGAGTCTAGACTATTTTCCTCATAGGTCCTTCAAGTTTTGTCTTAGTGACTCCAAAAACACATTAATAAATGTATTTATGTAGGCATGTGTGTATATATATAGACACATCTATTTGTGGAACTATATATATATATTTGTGTATATATATATAATATATAAATATGTAAGGTATATGCATATTATATATGTATAATATACATATGCATATTTTTGGAACTCTATATATACTACATACAGTCTATATTTAAGAAAACATAATTTATTAAATTAAATTCTAGCAAGTGGCTAAGTTTTGACTGAGGAAGTGTTAGATATTCAGACCCATGAATCAGGACATAATACTACTGCATTTTGATATGCTGAGGAATAATTTTTGTGATCTTGGACAAGACAGTGATGCGCACTCAGAGTCAGGTGATCCTGCAAAACTGTGTAACTTCTGTATTTTATGACTACAGACCCTAGTCATCTATCCTAACTAGGCTTTTACAAACATAGAGGAAAAATGAGTTTGGAATAGGAATCTCATAAAACAATGGTTTCCACTACCAAGGACTTTCATTACTGGGGGTCCAGAAGTTTATGCTGAGATGTCAGTTTCTGTGCGACAAGCATTGGATGAGCTGGGAAGAAACAAGCCAAAATTGCTTGTGAACAGGAATGTTTCCCAGCTGGATTTCAGCTCCAGCCAATCTGGCAATTATTTCTAGGTGAACATATATGCCTTTTTATTATACACCTTTTAAAAATTTAAAAATCTGCTTATTGATCTCAGCACCACAGTGTTTGGCACAAGAATCAAAAGAATTAATCAAGTGTCAAAGGGGTGATAGCTGAAAATATGAGAAATTCATATTTAAAACCAAATCTGTGTAAACTCCCTCAAATCTCATGGAAGAGTATTAATGTAAAACTTTATTCTGCAGTGCTTTCCATCACTATACAACTGAAGTCCATACTGTGCTTCTGAAGTAAAAATCTTCCTGCAAGTGTAATTAAAATGAGTTAAATTGGAATATAATATCATTCGGTTTGACCACTTTGGCTTTCCTGTGGAAATTCTACAATCCTGGATGCTAGCTGAAAAAGTAGGGAAGGGAGAAAACCCCCAACTGTGGCATTATCCCTCATCTTTTTCCAAGACCCCAGGAACGAGAAAGACCTGAAAGGATGGCTGTTTTCTACTGCCTCATATTTTGGAAATCAATATGAAAGTCATGCTGTTTCCTATGCAGAGTGATCCAACTCATGGCAGTGTGGAAAGAAAGTAGCAGGGAGAGAAAGCTGAGGCAGAAATTTCTGTGGTCAAGCTATTCTGGGGGTCTCACGTAAAGAGACAAAGGAGAGGAGAACACTGTCAATGCTGGTAAGCATTTAAGACTGAGGGCTGAAACATCAGAACTGCTTTCTTCACAAAGTAACCCAGCCTGACTAGTGAAAAGACGCTTGTGAAACAAAATGTGACTTTAAAAAGTATATTCTGGGGTGCTTTGTGGTAAAAAAACCATTCAGATAGACCTCAGTAAAACTGTGTCCAGTCTACTCTTCAATTCTTATTTGAGTATTTTTTAAATTTTAAGCTGACATAAGTCAATTGTATTTTGGTTAAGACAACAGAAATGTTCCCTTTTATTTGTACACATATCGTTACCTTATCTGACAAGAAAATAAGAACTAAAATCCCACCCCTTACATGACATATGTCAACCTATAGCAGGTAATAGTTGCTGGATTGAAGTAATATCATGTAATATGTAATATCATCAACTCTTATGAAATACTTGTGCTATGAATAAACCCCTGAACAGAATATACCAGTGGGGCTGATGTTGCCTGTGTTTAACAGAAGTTTCTGTGGAGCTCTTGAACGTGTCCTCTTCTCTGAAGGCTTGTTTCATGCCCTTGCATCAAACAAATCCTGGACTAACTTCACAGAAGTTGGCCTTAAGGCTGCTGGTCTTCATTCACAGCACGCTAAGCCTCCCCTGGGAACAGGCAGAAATTTCCAATAGCAACACAGTTCACGTATTATCAAACACTAAGAGTAGGACTTTGATGTTCAGCTTTTTAAAAGCTCCCAGAAGTATTTTTCCTCATTATCACCCCAGCTGAGTGAGCTTTATACTCCTCTTTCAGAGAAATGTTTAAGCACATGAGGAATCTCTTCCCTATGCTATTAATTAAAAGATGACATTATTTTCTGTGACTATTTTTTATTTTCAGTACTTCATTGATTATAATTCTTAACAAACAAGATTCAAGAGGGAGTGAAAAAAAAGCAAGGTAATTTTGGAAGTTTTACCACACACTTTTGCCCTTTTTGGATATCTGCACATCTATGTTTCAGCACAGTAGCAGGAAATAATGTGCTTCTTGCAAGTGCCTGTTATTATTAATTTTTATTGGCCTGTCAGTGCAGGAAGTCTCCTCTGGGAAAAGCTAGAAATTTCAAGCAGCAATGAGGGCCTACATACTCTCAACAGCAATCTGATCAGCTGGAGGTGAGAACAGCCAGTTTCTCACTGAGAAAGAACATTTTTCAGATTAACTCATACATGATTTCATTTGGGGAAATGGAGAGTTGAGATGATACAACAGTTTCTTTGTTTCACAACTTTTAAGAAACTTTATCTCAAATGCCCTGCCATCAGTCTTGGACCAGAAACAGTTTCTAAAGAAGCAGCAGGAATCCTATATGAAGGACAAACTGATCTCAGGCTACACTAGAACAGTGTGTCTCAAACAGCAAACAAGTTTTCAGGAGCCAAGAAAAAATGCAATTATGCACTTTGTGAGAAGTGATAGTTTAGGGACTGAAATTGTTCACAGGCTAAAATTGTTGAGAACCAAAGAAGAAATTCTAATTTTATTTTTTTTATTGTTATTATTTCTGTCTCTAGACTCCACGTATTCCATCACACTTGACTCACCATTTTCATGTTGTGTTCCATGGACAGAGCCTATTAACATGTGGCATATGCAAGGAAGTGTGGTTTGGAAAGGACTGCCACAATGGAGGGCTCTGGGTCTGGGGGTAGGGAAGGGTCTAAAGGCATCATCATCTCATGTTGGGTAACCAGGTAGGAAAAAAGTTGGTCTGATACTCAAGTGTTCTTGAACAAAGCCTTCTCATATACTTCAGTGTTCATGACAAGACCTTAATCTAAAATGACTCTACTTAATGTATCAGGACCAGTTTTCAGAAAGCAAGTGGTGGTTCAGTGGATGGAGTGCAGGCCCAGAGCTTAGAGGAACAGGGCTTGCCACTGGTGAAATACCTGCTGACTTCTATACTTGGCACCATCTGTGGTGCCTAAGGAAGTCAGGATAACAGAGGAATGTCACCCTGTCCCTAAGTGCAAGCTGTACTGTAGCTACCCTCCCTTCTTGGGCCTCATCTTCAGACCAAGATAAGGATATTTTAATTCTTTCTCAAATGTTGGGAAAACTAATGAGCTACACACATACAAAAATAACCTGTAAAGGATCAGTAGATTTACTAATTGTTTGTGTTTACTTATTTATTTTTTGAGATCTCTCAGTGAGGACAGGAGGAAGGGAAATATTGTAGAAAGCACAATAAGTCATTTAGAACTGACCTTGTTAAAAGACATTATCTTGAATGATTTTGTATCCCTGTAGTGAGGATATACCTGTTTGGGAGTGTGATGTCTCTGAAAGGTAGGTGATCCTCATCTTTCACCTGCTTGTCTAGTCAAATTAGATGTCCAGTTTAAAACCTCCTCTCACTTCCTTTTCTAGAGGAGTTTTGTTGCTCTCCCAAGGATGAAGCTTAATGATATTTTCCCCTACTCCAAAAGTTCTGAAGAGGAAAACATCTTTGTTGCCTTAGGAATTGACCTGTCTTGCTTCAGTACTGGGGACAGGATATTTGTGCAGCATTCAAAATAGCACCTATCTCTTGTTATACCCATTGTAACTCCCTATAAGAAGAGACATCTTTATGTTGGGCAGAGAGGGGTGCCTGGTGTTGTGATCTGCATTGGGGAAGCAGGTCAAGGTACAGTTTTTCCACTAAGATGCACTGAGATGCTCACTAAGGTCAGATGCCCTTTTCCTTGGGACTCACATGTGGCCTTTTCTGGAAATATCAAAGCAAGATTTTCTGTGAGCTCACACAGATGATGAAGAATCTGTCCCTAGTTAATTTAAAAATCTCTGCCCAGATGACAGAGCACTGTTCTGTAATTGTGACTTTCACACTTCTTGGTGTGCTTTGAAACCCAGCATCTATAATCCCAAAGGATCTCAAAGTGCTCTGCAGTCACGGGCAGAGGAGTTTAGCTGCCTTTGAAGAACTGTACTGATGCAGTCTGTAGACTAAAGGCCCATTATTCTTTGATCTCCAGCTGCTAGAAAACTTTGCTTACTTTGATAAGTGATCATAGACTTGTCTGATGGGCTTCATAGAGATATAGTTTAAAATGGCAACAAAGTGCATTGGCAATTAAAGCACATTGATCTCTTTTGGACTCAGGTGCTGTTTCCTTAATTGAATACTTTTGTTTCATTTTTAATGGACACATTTGATATATTTAAAATTATGAAGTCCCAGGTCTATCCTAACACTGAAGTGGTGCTTCAAGACAAAATGGAAATCAAAAAAAGGCAGATGTGTTTACATGGAAAAATTGTGTTTGTGGTTGAGTCTTTTTTCAGGCAATTTGGAAACAAAATTACAAATTTTCTGGTGAATCACGACCTTTATTTTGTCTTTACCATTTTTGTTTGTTTTGTTAAGTTTTTTACTATTGCCTTTTGACTATTCATTTTTACTTTTGGAATGGCTCAAGTTAAAAAGGGTTTTGAAAAGAAAAAAAAAAAAAACTCACCAAAAAAACCCTTGGGTGAAATAAAAACAAAAAAATATTAAAAAGAGAAACAAACATTTCCCCCTCCATTCCCAGGTGTTGCTATTTAAAATTAACGTGGTTTGGCTACTGTCATACAATGACCAGCATTTTGAATTTTCTTTCTTCCTTTGAAATATTTGCTTTTTGATTTTTTATTGTGAAGGAGCTACCATAGATATTTCATAGAATCATAATATCATAGAATCGTTTGGGTCAGAAGGTACCTTTAAAGGCACTTTAAATGTCTAGTTCTACTGCCCTGGTTAGGTATATCTTTATTAGATCAGGTTGCTTAAAGCCACATCCAACCTAACCTTGCATGCTGCCAATGACCAGGCATCCACAGCTTCTCTGGGCAACATGTGCCAGTGTTTCACCACCACCACTGAAAATATTTCTCCTTAATGTACAATCTAAATCTACCCTCTTAGATTTAAACCATTGCCCCCTTGTCCTGTCACTACAGGTCCTATTAAAAAAAGCTCTCTCCGTCTTTCTCATAAGTACTGAAAGGTTGCCATGAGGTCCCCCTGGAGCCTTCCCCTCTCCAGGCTGAAAAATCCCAACTCCCTCAGCCTTTCCTCATAGGTGAGATGTTCCATCTTTGACAATTTCCATGACCCTCTTCTGGGCCTGCTCTAGCATGTTCATGTCTTTCTTGTACTGGGGGCCCCAGCATTGGATACATTACTCCTGATGGGGTCTCACGAGAGCAGAGTAAAAGGGGAGAACCACCTCTCTCGACCTGTTGGTGACACTTCTTTAGATACAGACCTCAATACAGTTGGCTTTCTGGAAGGCAAGCACACACACTGCTGATCTACATTCCATGTTTCGTCCACCAGTACTCACAAGTCTTTCTTCTCAGGGTTGCTCTCACTCATTCCCTAGTCTGTACTGATATTGGAGATTGTCCTGATCAAGGTGCAGGACCTTGCATTTTGCCTTGAAGGACTTCATTGTTGTTCACATGGTCCCACTCCTCCAGCCCCCCCAGAGTGCCTCTGGAAGGCATTCCTTCTCTCAAGCAAATCCACCACTTATCTTCATGTTATCCACAAACTTGCTAAGGGCGCACCTGATCTCATTGTCTATATAGTTAATGAAGATATTAAATACTATTTCTTCCAGTAGAGACCCCTGGGGGACATCACTTGTTACTGGTCTCCACTTGGACATCGAGCCTTTAAGTCCAGCTCTTTGGACACGACCATCCAACCATCTCCTTATCCCTCAAATTGTTCATCCATTAGATCTTTAGTTCTCCAACTGGGAGGCAAGATTGCAGTAGAGGACTGTATCAAAGGCCTAAATGAAGTCCAGGTAGATGACAGTAGGAGCTTTCCCCTTGTCTGCTGATGCAGTCACTCCACCACAGAAGGCCTCATTGTTTCAAAACGCCTTGTATTTTTACTCTGCTGTTCATGAGCAATGTCTTTTACAAGCAGCATCTAGTAAGTCATTACAAGCCTGTTTTTGAGAAGGTATTATTTTACATACTTCATAGAAAGAAAAAGGCCAAAAGACCCAACCAAGGCCTTTTATCTTCAGAATTTGGTCATCTGCAAAATGAAATGTCTCCTTCCCTGTATTTCTTATTCATCTCCCATTCTGACAGACTTGTACCTGGTCTGCAATATGAACCTGTGAATTTTTCATTAATTCCAAAACTGAACTTTTTTCATTATCATCTAAATGTAATTGCTGGAGCCAGACCACTTTCTCTCTTATTCATTTCCCACACATTCACACTCTCTTATTCATTTCATACATCCCATGAGACACGAGTTTAGCTTATCAGGTTTAATGCCTTTGACCTTTCTTTCACAATGTTGAAAGCTAAAAGCCTCAGCCAGGTCTCAGGACCAGCCCCCTTTTGCTTTCTTGATTATACATCTGTACACCCTGCAGTGACTGTCCTGGATAGTGGCTGAATAACGTGGCAAGACTCCAGTGTACAGAAGTGCAGCAGACTGTACTGATCTGCTGTTTGATAATGAGCTGCGTGGTCATTTTGCAGTAGTACAGATTGATGTAAATTCTTCTAGAAGGAACTATATCTTTTTTGGTAAGAGAATTATAGGAGATAGCTGTGTTTGGGCTCAATGCCCAGCACTGTAGTTCTCAGAGTAAACATTTTACTATTCTCTGCTTTCAGTCTACAACCAAAATAGGACAGCCTTGTCTAAAATTAACTAAAGAGGCTCTTTCATCTCAAGAACATTTAGATTTGGTATTTCAAGTAAAAGTTTTTTAAAAAGTAATTTTGTTTTACTGCAGCAGTTTCTTGGAATCTGGGCTGGATGCCCTTGGCCAGATCCACATGAGAGCTTCATAAGTGGGAAATGAACTTTATCTCCATTTGTCCTTCTTTTGTTTTTTTCCCCTTTAATTTTAAAATACATTTACTCTAGAATTGCATTTCAAGCCATGTGACACATCTTCTTGAGGGTTTGTGTGTCTATTAATAGGTAGGATCAAACATCTTCCCACATCAAGCCTTGCTGTGGGGACAGAATTGGATGGATATGAAGCAGAAAACCAAAAATTTCAGCATCAGTTCATTTCAGGTTTTAATTTGTGTTTTTCAAAACTTCTTTCTAAATGACAATAAGTTCTGTTTCCTTAGAAAATCACAGTTTCTTGCCATAAGGACTTCAGAAAGTCTCTGTAAACTCATCTGTGCTTGCTTTTCAAAATTATTTTACCTGAGAAAGAAAAAACTGCAATGTTTATTTAAAATACTTGATGACCTGACTCCTGTACCAGTGAAGGTAATAGTAAGTACTGTCTCAATTCCTATGGAAGAAGGATCAAGTTCCTAGATAGCTACACAAATATTTACTAGGCTGGGAGGAGCCTGGTAACACCCTCCAAAATAAAGGTTGCAATATAGCCTTCATTTATAACTTCCTGTTCTCACATGTTAATAACTTCCTCATGCTTTAGTCTTTCTGGCAATTCTCCATGTTTGGTTTCTGCCTGGAGGTGATGTGTATCTGGAACAAACTTGTACCACACTTTTGACTAGGCAAGCAGCCAAAATGGCTGAGATTTGTTGCCTGGTCTAGAGGTAACTGTCTTTGAGGCCTAGCACCTTCTCCTGAATGGGAAAAAAAAAATAATTAGAATTGCCAAAACTATTAAGTGATTCCAAGAGAGCTTATGAGCCAGTGTTTGACTTTTTGAAAGTGATTTACTGTAATCACATCATACTATTGTTGCTGGTTTATGTCTGAAGAAAGCTGTCCATTTAGAGTCTCAGTTAAGTCTCCTTAGGGGTCAAGAATTGAATGGGTAATTCATTCTTATTTTCCTCATTCTTTCACGTGGGTGGAGCATGAAAAATGGAAAGAAGGTACAGATGGCTTCTACCATACCTTCTCTCCTTTACTTAAATAAAATAATGTGCAGTTAGGGGAGTCAGCCAAAGATAAATTCTTCCTTCAGATATCGAAGAGTGAACATTAAAACAGCATGGATCAACCAACTAAAATCTTTTGAGTACTTTGAACAGCTAAGAGGATTCTGTCCAATCCCGAAAGATTCTGAGCTTCTTTGACAGAAAAAAATGAAGCCAATGGTGTTTGTTTCCTCTTGTTCATTACCCATGCTGGTATGAAAGCTCTGAGTAGACAGCATTAAAGGTGGAGATAGAATGTGTTAATTCTCCTTTCCCTATTTCTTTTTTTCACACAGTAGGTAGGAATTATATCTTAAAAAACTTCTGCCCTGCGGGGATTTTTGACATTTCAGAAGCACACTATCACATCTCTGTATACAATAACAATGATGAACTGGAATGCATGGTATTTCCTTGCTTCTGTAGAGGAACCAAGGCAGGATATTGAATCAGACAACTTGAATCTGAAAATCTCTCCCTTTACCTCCTCCATATGGTCTGATGTCTCCTATATGTGCAGTGTCCAGAAAAGTGTTTGACATAGAGACTGTGGTAGGAAAGTATGGAAAGACTGGTGTTATTTTGCTGTTTCATCCCAGTTTCTAACCCATCAAGTTGATTAAAGGAAAACAGAACAACCTTTTTCAGGAAAAATCATGTTTGCAGCCTGTAGCTGTGCCAGATAACCCTGGGTGACTAGAGAGCCTTGTGCTTACTGGGAAGTGGACAGGTCTGCACAGATGTGAGTTCTTTCCAAAATGGCAGGATATCAGTCAGCCCTAATCCAAAAAATGTGTGATCCTGATATCTGAATGCTATGTTGGAGCAAACATAGCCTGCCACTGAGCATGGCTTACTACTATGGAATCATTACTGTGCCAGCAGAATTATGCAACTTCTGGTTGCTTTAGAGAGTCAGAAGATGTCAGCACATATTAAACTCCTTTGGCATATCCTCAATTTATTTTCTCAGTTCAGCACCAGAGAGGATTTGAACCCATAACAGAAGGCTTCCATTATGATGCTTTATCTAGCAAAATTATTCTGGTGAAGTTGTGAGAGAAAGGGATATGATATCCAGTCTGTCTTCCAGGAGAGGTGGTGTTGGGTGAGAAACAAAAAGAAGCTGACCTGGGACAGCCACCCAGCTATTGCATGAGGGTAGCAGTCAACAGCTCTATGGCCAGATGAGGATCAGTGACCAGGGGTGTCCCTCAGGGGTCTGTTCAGGGACAAGTACTCTTTAATATCCTCATCAATGACACAGACACTGGGACTACATGCACCCTCAGAAAATTTGCAGATGACACCAAGCTGAGTGGTGCAGTTGACACACCTGAGGGATGGAATGTCATCCATAAACACCTGGACAAGTTTGAGAAGTGGGACCATGTGAACCTCATGAGATTCAACAAGTGTTCATGTTCTGGATCCTCAAAGGTTTTCCAGACCAGACTGAACAAAACTCTGGGTACCCTGAGTAATCTGTTCATGTCATAACTAACACTGTCTTGAGTAAAAGGTTGAGCTACAGACCTGGTGAGCTCCATTCTGGATGGATGTATCTATAAATGCATATTTCCTCTCCCATTAGTTGTCTTGTTTTGACCATACATATTAGTATATAAATATATTTATAACACTATATAAACAGAGAAGAATGTGCTTCTCAGTGTTTGCTTGAACTATTTCTGGTAGTGCAGTGTCAAGTTCTCAGCTGGGGCCTCAAAGAAATAATTTTCAACAGTCGATTTCTTGAACCACAAGGCTGTACTGTCCGAATCACACTGCTACACAGGAAGAGTATGTGAGGTGAGATTGGCCTCCATGGAAAAGTTTAAGAAATGCTGTCTCTAACTTCTCCTTGCACTCCATCATTCCCTAAAGAATTGTGGAATACATCTGTAGGGATTCAGTATCTCGGCCTATGAAGAAAATCTAAAAAGGTGAAGAAAACCTTGCAATATTCTAGCTCATTGAATCTTCTTCCTAATACATATTGTAAATTCCTCTGAACTAATGCCTGTCTGAGTTATAACATCTGTCTTTGTAACTCTGCATGTGAGTCTCAAATGCTTCTACCTTTACCTAAGCCCTCTAAACCTGCCTTCACCTCATGTGGTTTATTGTTGAGGTTAGTTGAAAATTAGCTTGAATGTAACACAAATGATACACTTCAAAGTGCCTACTTCTCTTTTCTGACCATATAAATAGAAGCAAAACCATTAGATTAGATTAGATGTCTCCAATATAGATATCTGTATATAGTAAAATTAATATCTTCAGTCAAATTAGGGCACTTTGAGGAGAGTGGAGAAACAGATAGGTCATATCAACACAGATAGTATTTTATCATATAATATTTTGTGCAGAATAAAATAATCTAACTTTGCTTTACAATTTAGTTGTTATGATAACTGTTTACAATACTTGGGATTTTTGAGTGGGGTGGGGTTCTTGGCCTTGTTTTCAGGCATCAGGTCTTGTTAAATCTTTTGTGCTGGAAAAAGGACATCATTATTAAAGTTTCATTCCTTAAATAGGTATTAATGGCCTGTAATCAAGTCATCCTTCAATGTTTTCTGTGATTAAAGTAAACAAATTGAGCTTCTTAGTATTTCTGCAAAGTATGTTTATAATCCCTTAATCCCTTCAGTGGTTCTTCCCTGAACCCTCTCCAGTTTAGCATCCTGGAGCCAAAACATTGTGTATGATTGTACGATATTCTCTTTTAATTTTTTAATTTTTTTTCTTAATATCTTTTTTTTTTTCTTTTCCATCACAAAATCCACATCGAGCTCTTGGACCTGTTCCCACCAAATGCTGATATCAATCTGTGTGTTTGTAGTGTAGCTCTTCTTATGCCTGGGTGGAAGTGTTAACATGAGCTCAGTGTTTGGCTGCCTGCCTGGGCTGACATGAACTTTTCCCTGTAATCACCACACCAGGACTTCCCCTTGCAGTGTCAGGGTTGTGTGTCAGCCCTAGTCTGAATGGAGGAAGATGAAGAAGAGGCAGCTACAGCCACGTGTCTGTCACAGCAGCTATGGAGTTTGTCACACCAGTAAAATAGAGAGGAAGAGTGATGAGGGAGCTGCCTGCAGTATTCCTCCTGAACAGAAAACCCAACCTCTATAGAGCTGTATTATTACCATAAAAGATTTAAAGTTGAAAAAATTATTGGAACACCCAGACTTCTTTCAGTCACAGCCTCTTATTTTTCATCCATTTATTCTTGTAATTATCCCAGCAATTCATAAGTGGCAGCACTCATCCAGGAAAATAACCAAATCCAGTTCTGACTTGTGTCTAAGTCAGTAGCACAGTCCCTGTAGGTTTCCTCCACATTCAATGGAAAAGACTGAACTCCCTCCATAAGGTGACGTCCCAAAGGAAAAATCTGAATTACTCTCAACAGAGACCCAGCATGACAGGCTCCAAATTTGGACTTCTCAGATAATCACTACAAAAAGACAAAGTCATCTTGGACCTTTTTCTTGATGTCAAGATGTGAGGAGTTTTTCCCTTGGGATCCTTGCCTGACGGTTGTTCATTCATTTTGCTTCCTTTCTAAGTGTCCTGTCTTTGATTTGCATCCGTGAATTTGTTACATCTCTCTCTAGTAGATCAGATAATCCTTTAAAATCAGCATTTTATTCCTGTGAGAAGAGCAGATTTTTCACAGTCTGGAGAGGACCAGATTGAAGGAGAAAGCAGCCCTCTCTTATCAAGTGATGGTCTGCTAAGTACAAGCTCATGTAGGTGATGGAGAACTCTTTGCAGCCACTGCCACTCAGTGTCTTGAAATCATCAACTACTGTAATAGTGTAACACTGCCATCCATTGCAAGACTTCTCAGCATTAACCAGGCAACTGGAGAGGGCTCAGCCTGTGACCCAGCCTGGTGAAAGTAAAAGTACATGGTCATAATGCCCTATTCTACCATTTCTGCAATTGTGAAGATTTTGCCTTCATACTACGTGAGTTAATACTTAAAATCAACATACTGTCCTTGGCCTCCCTTTGAGATCTCTCACTGCCAATCATGTTGCCCCTAAATGTGTATTATCTTGGGGAAGATCTAGTGGATCCCTTATTCCTGTTAATAAACAAGAAGACTTGCATCAAGGTAGCTTGCAGTTCACAGCAGTCATTGCAGTGGCAGACAGAGCCAAGCTGAGTAAGGATGTCTCTTGAGATCTACCCTGACCATTCTCTTAGATCAACTTTATGAAGTTTGCTCAGGGTCTCTCAGAAAATATGATGTAACAAGGAATCAGATCACTGCTTCCTAAATTCAACAGTAATTCTTGAGCTTTTGGTCAATCTCATCCCAGTTTTCCACTAAACTGTCTCTGGAGTTACTGCTATCCCTAATCTTTTCTTGATCCTTCAGTGCCACCCTATGATGCTTGAAATGCCTGATGCTCTATTTATGAGTCCCCACGAGCAGTGAAAATTGACAGCAGTGTCTCACAAACTGTGATCTCCAGCAGCTCAGGGAACAGTGCAGTAAAGTCTGAGCAGACATTTCGTGCATTTCCTTACGAGCTGCTGCCTGAGTGCACAGCCATTAACATCACTCTGGCACTCACCAGCTGCTACTTTGAACAGCCCCTGAATGAAAGGGTCAGCTGCATGTGGTCGAGTCAGCTGAGTCAGTGATCCTTCTTCTACTCTCACACTGAAATGTAGCTCTGATGCACATCCTCTAACCAAGTGAAGAGTCCACCCTGAACAGGTGCTGGGTGGCTCAGCCACATAAACTTTTGGAAGGAGCACAGAGATGATCCTGTGAATCCAGATATTTGGAAAGTGTTAGAATATGTGGACTGGACTGGAGGTGTGTTTGTGTATCCAACAACATGCCAGTGCTCTGGAGACCAGAAATATTCCAATGCAATTAGAAAAGAACACAGAAAAACAACTTTACAACATCGTGGGGGGCTGAGTTCTGGTCCATCTTTCAAGAGCCAGACATGACATTTCATCCTTTCCAATGAAAAAGGGACTGAGAGTTGAAGATTGCAATGGAAGAACAGAGTGTGCTATCACCCACAGGCAGTATTTTACTCTAAAGCCTGTTTTATATCCTCAAAAGTCTGTAATGTGCATCTCTGAAAGTGAGCTGGGCCTACTTTCTGGCTCAAGAAGCACTGGATGTGTTATGAGACACACATAGCTGGCTACTCCTATCACATGAAAGCATAATAATTCATATCACTGCTATCAGGATGTCTTTTTCTAACAAAGGAAATAAATCAGACCTATTAATAGAGAATATTCATACAGGCCAAGCTTTTGATCTGTTTGCCACTCTCTGTTCATTTACAAACAATTGTCTTAGCAGATCTCAACCTTCAAAAAAGTGAATAAAGGTAGGCATTTAAAGGCGTGCTTTTTAAACTGCCCATCCAAAATGGTAGCACCCTGTCTCACTGTGCCTCAGAGTTGTTTCTAGGAAGTACCCATGTAGTTGTGAGTACGTGAATAGTTGGAAAGGGACCGTGGTTGGAACAATCTATAAATGAGTGGAGAAGCTATGAATGATTTATATTTATGTATGAAGAGAGTGATAAAATCAGAAGAAAAGCAATTTTTTTCAGGTTGGCTAACTTTCAAATTTTTCTAGTGCCTGTTCAACTGCTAGCACCTATTACATAGTTAGATAAACAGGGCTAAAAAATAAGAATTAATTATTTTTCCTCTACAGACAGAAAAATCCCCAATTTGTGTCTGACTATGCTCTATCAGCTAAGACCTGAAATAAATGCAAAGGATGGGTTTTGTTACCCAAGGCTCCTTATATAACAAACCATGAATTTTTTTTTCAAGCACCCTAACATAGAAATCTACAAAATCTTATAGTCCCTGTAGGAATGGGCTTTATTTTAGTCTACACAAGGACTATTTAAACATCATTAATGTATGGATTCTGTGACAGCCCTGTGGCAGAAAGGCTTAGACCAGGGATGCAAAGTCTAGTCCGTGGATGGTTTGTGCTCTCCTATACAAACACAGAGCTGTACCTTCCTACACCTTCTGCTGTAACATCATTATCAAATTCTATGATTCTATGAATGCCATCATCTTCTCACCCTGGCTTTGACCTTCCAAACTTTTCCCTCTATCTCTTCTGACAACTGGAAGTCATACACATGCATGGTTTAAACTAAACTGTTGTACCTTGTGTTTGAATGGAGGAGGAAGGAGCACGGCGTCGCTGTTGGTCTGTTTCCACAGATGTGAAACACTTCAGTGTGTTTTTTCTGAACCGAGAGAGAGATGCCATCGTGACTTTAAGTGATTGTTGCTTCTTATTCCTGGGACCTCCCGGAGGCAGTTCCAAATTAACTGGAATTTCCAGGGACAGTCCAGCCAAGCATCATTACCATACACTACCAAAATGGATCCATCACTCCCCCCTCCTGACCCTTACCAAGATTTTTGAGGATGTCCTAATGAAAGCAGTCTTGTATTTATTTTCTGTAGCATATACACTGAGAGAATCATCCCTCTAGGAAATAGAGATATTTAGAAATACCTTATACCACTTTCAGATGACATAAAGAAAATGGAATAGAATGAACCAAGAAGAAAGAAGCCTATCCTTTTCCTTTTGCCCTTCATTAGTTAAGACTGGACTTCCTGATCTCTCTCTGTAGGACAGCTCACAAGAAATACACATTCAGACAGAGTCCCTGTTGAAAAAATACATTTAAAATGCAGTGGGTACAAAATTTAGCCTGATATATGACCTGGAGGTGAGTCAATCATGCATAGTAATCTGTGAAGCAAGTAGGAACAAAGATTTCTCAGAAGATAGAAGGAGTTGAAGAGACAAGCAAGAGAAAATTTTGAAAATGAGGCAGAAGGCTGAAAAAGAAAGGCCTGGAAAAAAATGTTGTAAGTAGAAAATGGTATGGAATTGAAAAGGATTAAAGGAAGGAAGAAGATCAACTGAGGGTCAGGTTAGAATGGGGGGAGAAGTGGACGATTAAGGATCAGTGAAGCATGCTGATTCTGGTCCAATTCTTTGCCCTTTTCTTTGGACTTTAGGAAGGTGCAACCAGGGCTTTGGTTTCTAGTGAATTTTCCTTCCTTTATTCCCCTGTATGCTTCCTAAAATGTATTCATGTGTGCAATTTGCAACAGTGATGTGGTGTAAAAACAATGTGTATGCTAAGAAGAGTTTGCAACATCAGGCCTCTATAATAGCAAAGTCTTAGAGCAGAGACCAGTTTGTCAGCTGGTATAAACTGAGAGAGTTTATGAAATTGAATCTGTATGCTCTTTAGTCTTGAATTAAGTACCAAGCATGTTAGACACTGAATAATGACAGGAGAATCTCCTTTTTAACTCCTAGAGGCCCTTCCTGGGTCCTTGAGCTGAAACTTTTTGTCTCTTTAGAAATTTAAACCATGTTTGTTCCATTCTTACATCCACTGGAATTCGCAACATATCTGCTTTGTAGTCTGGACAAAGCTTGAAGATTTCCCCAAACACAGTGTGAATCAAACCACACAGGAATGTTTGTAAAGAACATCTTGGACCCTTTGAAAACATATTCAGTTCTCAGAAGCACTAATGCATTCCACATTTGGTCATTAAACACTAATTGGTAACATGCTGAGGAAGGGTTCACTCTCTGACCAGTCAGTATTTCCTAGGTCACAGCACTGCATGACCTTGGTGCCCTGACGTGACCTGCCCTTTTGAACTTTTAATCCTTCAACTCGTCAGAGAGCATTAGTAGCTCAGGCCACTTTGGAAACCACAGGCATATTTTCCCCTGGCTGTTTCAAAGTTTTCGTGCTTTCCCCTCCATCTCCTGCTCCCACCCCCCTCCTCGCTGATGATTCAGGATGTCTTTTGGGGGCCTAATTGAAGGCTTCAAAGTGCCCGATAGTTTATTATGGAACTATTGTCCTTGGTAAATGTCACAGGAATCATGTTTTATTATATTTATAACCTTTTTTCCATTAGTCTGCCATTTCCCTGAGAAATTATGACCTTGGCTCTATCAGTTTAACCAAGCTGGTTTTATATATAGCAAATGTGTGCGTGTGCACAAAAGGAGAGAAGAGGGGAAGTCACCAGAGAGATTTCTATTAAAACAGTGCTTTTACTGGCTTCTCCTAGAATCTGGCAAACAATTTAGAGATTGTGATAAGGGAAGGAATCAGGAAACAAATTATGTCTAATATTAAAATCTCAAGTGGTATCTCTGACTTCAGTGGACATAGGGCAATAGATCCTGGTTGCTGTCAGGTCTATCATTCAGCATAAATTTCACCTGATATTTCTTATCAGAAGTGTGTTTAGGTTTTTCTCCTCTCCCTTCTTGCTCCCTTATCCTTGCTTACTTTGAGTTTTCTCACTCTCTATTTTGGACAAATTTAAAGCATTTTGCTTAACTCTCCCATGGTCTAAGTCTCAGGATAGACTACATACAAACTGTATTTCATCCTTAGCAGTTCAGAGGATGAAAAATAACTGGATCTTTCTGGGAATTTGGGAAATAAATAATTGGGCCACACTGAGTGCAGGGTTGCAGACTGGGGTGGGTCACATGGTGTTTTTGAAACACCAATCCCTGAATCTTTTCTAAGGGGTCCCCCAGAAGTACCTAAAAGCAATCAAACCTGTTATCAGCAGATGTACATCTAAAATATTGAAGATTGTGAGGGTCTGTTGGCTGGGCAGTGACTAAGTACTTTCATTCAGGGAGGGGCCCAGGACCTTTTTAAATGAACCAATAAATGAAACAGTGCCAGAAAATCTTCCTGGGCACAGGAACGAGGCTGTCTATGCACTAACATTTTTAGACCAGTACTGGGCACATTAATTTACTGGTGTAGACTTAGCCAGAATAGCTGATCTGTGGGTACAATCTTAAGGATCAAGCAGGGTGATCTCCCATTGAAAGAAAGAACATGGTAACTGACCTTGGTCTTGTTTGCCTCCCAGTGGGAGTGGGTGAGGTCAAATTCATTAAAGTCAGTATTTGAGAAGGAAAATGCTATAAAAAGCAATGTGTTTGGTTTCCTTTTTTTTTTTTTTAAGGAACATTTGAAAAAAGAAAAAGTTTAGTATTGATTTTATGCTGCAGGATTTGAAATGGTTCATTCCTCATTCCCTTAGCCAATCTCTTATAAACAAACAGAGCAGTTCTGGCTGTAAATATTGAAAGAGTTCTCTAACTGCCAGCCATGCTGGTTCAGGCAAATGGGGATATGACAAATGAAAAAATGCAGAAAACTTTTAGGATAGTTTAGGATAGAGCATTTTGTCAGAATGCTATATCTTAATGAGAAATTTCACCTTTGAAATAAAAAGAAGAGAGATTTTTCTATTTTTTATTTATTTTTATCTTTTTAATTACCATCTGGCCAACAGCATTTTTTCCTTCAGATCACTGAAATCAATCTTTTACTTTTGCTTTTATTACCTCTCTTGTAAAGATCACTATATATTGTATATATGTATTATCTTTTCCTCCAGATCAGCAAGGGCAAGATACCCCCTGTCCTTCAAGGATTCCATCCACATGCCTTTGCCCCTCCCACATGTCACTGGCAGTATGTAAAGCCATTGGAGTCGTGTTCTTGGCAACATCCCCACTTTACAATGCTTCATTCCCAATTCCCACGTAAGGGATGACAGACTTTGGTGACCTTTTGTATCAACACTTGTTTGCTAAAATTAGATTTTTTTCTTCCTGGCATATAACCAAATAGATTATACTCCTCAACCTGTCATCCTTGGAGGGCAGGCAGACCCAGAAACTGATGATACAGAGGAATAAACTTCTCCATGAAGAGTAAATGGAGCTCAAGGGGAAAAAAGCAAAAGTGAACCATGTCCTAGAAGTGTATGCATCTATCTCTGGTGTGCATACACATGCACAGATGATATTAAGTGATGGTGTCAGCCACAAAAGGTTGGGAGGTTAGATACAGGTCAGATAAGCATCTAGCAATTTAGATGTGTCTTGGAAGTTCATTTGAATTTAAGATTCGGGGAAGCAAGAGGTAAAAACCCAATATAGCTGAACATTACAGGTCTACTGCATGTCTTTATCTGGCTGGAAACAAAGCTCAGAGAATCTGAATTTCCTCACAACATTTCCATGACTTGTGGACTAAGAGTGAAAATTAAAAGCAGGTCTAGGAAACTAAAAGAGAGGAAAAACTTCAGCGTGACATTTTAAGGGATCAGTCTAGTCTAAATTGAAAAGTTCCTTAATATTTGACCATTATTAAGACCAAGGAGATAAGCTGCAAAGGGTGCACACATGTCCTGCACTGGGAATTATATTGCACTTAGACTTACGTTAAGAATTATGGTCCCACAATGCTTACTGGCATATTAGCATATATGAAGTAATGACTCTCCTATAAACTTCACAGTCTGGCTCATTCTGAGATCTAAGAAGCTGATAAATAAGTATAAGACAACCATGAAAAGATTAACAGGAAGTTTTGGTTATTTGTGACTGGCTGTACACAGAGACTTTTGGTTTATTTCCTGTCCAATGAAATATTTAGTTAGGGACCTAGGCTACTAATCTTTTTTGAAGTAAGAAATTGTTCAGCTTCCACTGGAGCCCATGCTGAGTATGAGCTGCTGCGTGTCTCTGTTCCCAGCACACGTGTCCGACCTGAAACTTGATGCTGTACGTTGCTGCACTTAATGAGAGACTGGTGTGTCACTGCTTCAGCATCTGCACTTCTCCAAACTCTGGAAGAGCCATTCCCAGTAGTGTCTGTCCCATGTCACTCTTCCTTTAGGTTACCAATTTTGAGAGCTAATTGAAAGTGTGTACTAACCATATTCCTCTAAGCTGGATATATGAACGGCTTTGAATGCTAGCATTACATTATCTTTAAGGTCATTTTGGGTATCTTAAAGGAAACAACCAGACTATATCTTTGCTGATTATTAATTATTTTTCCTGCTAATTCACCAGTAGAGATGATGGGTTACTAATACCAGCATGCTTCTACAGTCGCCTCAGAAACAGTGTGTTAGGGTGCGTGAGAGAGAAAGCTGGGACTGTGCAGCCCTTTCACCACGGCTCTGACTCTGCCATGACGAAGAAGCAGCGTAGTACCAGTGTCCCCTGCACAGGTGCCACTTCAGGACAGAGTTCTGCTCGTGTGCCCGCTGGCTCATCCGAGCGCCCCACGTACTTTCCTCTGCGATGCTGTGGAAAGCGGAGTGCAGACCATCAAAGATGGCAGTTTTCATTCTCTTCATGTGGTTGCACTCACAGTTATGACACTGCCAGTGACGTAAAGGGAGAGGAAAAGGCTGCTTTTTCAGCAAGGTACAAACACAGAGATATTATCCACCCACTGATTTTAATCTCATTTCACAAATACTGACATATAAGTAGATCCAAGCTGCTGATAGGATCCAGATCCCTCCTTCTCTATCCCGGCTATCAGGTTTCTTAACCCTTCTGAGGAATGGAGTGTGTATATCACTGCCCCATATTCATCTGAGGCAAGGAACATTTCATGCTGCATGTTTATACCTGGAGAAAAAATTACAGTACCTCAAAATGCAGCTGGAACTCAAAATTTTGGAGAGAAAAAAGGTTCTGGTCTTATCCTGACAAATGTAGAGAAAAAAGTATGTCAACAGTAGTCTATCTTGACTTTCTCAGACTAAAATAGTACTGAAACAGCTTTCCAGTTAAGAAATTCCTTTTTTATTTTAGCAAGAAAGGATTTTTCCTCTTACAGTATATTTTTGTTGGACAGGCTGAACTTACTTAATTATAAACAGAATGATACCACAGACACCAAAATATTTCAGTCAGATAAGAGATTGAAACAATTTTTTTCAGTTACCTGGCCAATGTTCTACACATTTCTTCACCTCCTTGTTCTTTTATATATTCTCCTAAGACATATCGTACGTCCCATGACTTGCATACTTCATCACAAAGACTGTCTCTATTGCGTCCTTCCCACTTAATAACAAAAAGACCATGGTTCATTAGTGCACATGCCACTGACCAAGAGAGTTAACTTACTAGGGAAAGTATCCCAGGATCTACGAGAAACAATGGCACCCACAGTCAGAATACTTCAGTTTTGACTCCTTTGCTAAAAATATGAGCTCTCGTGAGAAAATACTGGTATATTTTAGTCTTTGATACTGTCTTGCATTCTTGTGTTACTACCTCGTCCCTTTCTGAGTGTGGGAGACTGGCTGTTCTCTGGATTTCTCTATGCAGCTGTTGTTTCATTGTTTTCATTTTCACTGAAAATTTCCAGAGAGCGATAGCACACGGATAATACTCATGATTCGTTTTCTCACCATCTCTAGTCAGCAGTGTTGTGGCTGTGACAGGTATTTTCCCTTTTGCTTTCTGCTAAAGGTCCCTGATATGTAGCCCTGGAAAGTGTGAGTTTTACACAAATTTGGTTTTATTGCTAATCCACGATCAGTGATATCAACTAGATCCTCTCTGGTGCATTCAGTGGCTTTTGGGGACCCCTTTCATAAAGCTGTTCTTTATAATGAGCAATCACAAGCAAAGGTGTCTCTTCATTCTACTAAATCAGCAGCTTTTAGACTCAGCAGGGTAATCCCCTTTTGTCACATCAGAATGCAAATGCAAGCAACTCATGACTGCTGTCTCTGCCCATACTCAGTCCCTGTGCTCACCCAGGGACTTTGCTGTTTCCTAGGGTTCTGCTGTGACAGCTCTGGCTCCAGACACGGGCTACCCTCAGTCCTAACACAAGAGTGGTCCGTAGCACAAAGAGATCCAGACAGCTATGCACTGATTTCAGAGTTACCTTTTGAAAACTAGACATCATTAATCCACAATACCTATTTTTTTTTAATTGAAATGACTATTTATTGCCTTTTAATAACATGGTTCACAGAGATTGCTCCATGTTTTTCACTTCTACATTATTCCTTGAATTAGTATTGTGTTTTAACAAGTCTTAATATGTCATATGTATAATTATCATTTTAAAAGTTGGAATTGTTCTCACTTTTTTCTTGTTCATCTGTGAAGGTCAGACTGAATGCATATGGTGTCTCTCATGAACCTAAACCAAAGGAACGTGTGAGCTACAGCTGCCTAGAAGTCATAATGAGAGGTTACCATCTTGGCATCCACATCCAGAGAGCTTTGACAACCCTGAGTCCAAATTAAGATAGGGACTCGCAACCCCTGAATTCAGGGATGGTTCACCACAGGTTTCCTGTGAAATTTTGCACAAAATTCTTAGGCCCAGCCCTCTTAATTTCCTATCTCCCACAGAAGGAAGGGGAAACTGTGCACTAAACAACTTTACTTTGGTTTTTCTGCAAAGAAAATTAATGTAATTTTTCCTCACTACTTAGAAAAATCCAAATATTACGGATCATGTTCGTAAACTGTCAGAAAAATTCCATTAGTCTGTGATAGTCTGGCAGCTGAAGCACTATCCATTTTCATTGCACATGCCCAGGATGACCAGACCTCCGACCTGCACTCACAGAGAGGAGTTTTTCAGTGTCTTGTGAAGGTGAGTGAATGATGGCAGAGCAAAGGAAAATGTGAGCATTGCATGGGGAAACTGAGACACTGAAAACTTATGCAGGGGTGCAGTGACAGCAGCATGAATATATTTTTCACTGAGTTGTTTCTTTTATGTATTTCAATTATGAGATTACCTTGTAATCTTCTGAAGATGGTATTTTTGCTCTTTCTTTAAAATCTTTGTGTTTTCAACATAAAAGCAAGTATTATTCCAAGAAGCAGCTAACTTTTTAAATGCATCTTACCTGGTTTTGTCAAACAAAAAGTGTAAATTTCATATTATTATTATTATTATTATTA
>VZSE01014922.1:7629137-7720434 GCA_013398275.1 Promerops cafer
ATTATTATTTAAAAGACTATATTTACAGCTTCCAGTGACCTTAATTGCTTTTTAAATTATCTTTTCTCTAAAACTGTCAGTGATGGGCTTTTGTGGAGAAAAAAAATGTTTTCAGGCAAAGAACAGTTTGGGGTTTAAAAAATATGTCTTAATATTTACTTGAACTATTATTTTGAGTTTTTCTGCTATTGTCTTCAATACTACTCATTAAACATGATCCCAAATGGTCTTGTGTACACATGCAGATAAGCTTATCAGCAACCTGACTTCTGATATATCCTGGTATTCAGCTATGATTTCAAACAATGACCTGTGTAGTAGCCAGCACAGAGCAAGACTGATCATCGTTGCAATAGCCTTAAAAAGCAAAGCAAAAGAGAATCAGAGATGTTCATAAAATGATTACAAATCAAGAATAGAGTGAAGTCTCTATGAAGAACTTCTCCCAAGTATTCTCTGAGAACAAGAGAGCACAAAGCTCTGTTCAGACTAAAAGCAGCTCTATCACCTTCAGAGCAAGCAAATGGGTTTGCAACAGAAGATCTGAGGCTGGACTTTTGTAATGATGGAAAGCACATAACCTCACATGCTTCAGTTTCCCCCACTGCAGGTGGGAAATGATACATAATTTTTCCCTTGCTGAAGCATTTTGAAATGGATGTAAATGAGGCCTTAACAACCTCCTATTGTCAGGAAAAAGAGATGAGGATCCCTGCCAGAGCTCCCATCTGCTGTCATCAGCAGACAAAGATGTTCTTCCAGGCAAACGATCTGGCTAAGAAGTGCTCAGCCCCTCAGTTTTCTCTGTGTGCAGTAGAATTTGAGCTAAGCATAGGAAGCTGTGATGATTACAAAACACTTTCCTTGAAAATGTATTTTGATCTGCGGTCTCCAAATTGCATCAACCTTCTTCTCTTCTGAGAAGAACTTTCTCGGTTCTTAGAAACAGCCAGCATTCTGTGGGGCTGCTTCAGCACTTGTGTTCAGATGGAGGCACAGGCAGGAGGAGCTAGAAATGCTCTAGTTAAAGGTCAGAAGTTTTCTGGATTTTTGTTTTACATATGAGAGATCTGCATTAGTGATTTTACTCCTTTCACTCTGACCCATTTTTGTCTAGTCAGCTCAAGGAAAAGATGTGGGCTTTCATCCAACAGAATGTAACATGATAAATATGTGTTCTGTGCTTTAATGCCTCGTGTGGTGTTCTCTGGAAATAGACTTGAACAATGACAACTATACTCGGCATTTGGAGGAATCAGCTGGACTATCTGGGGATCACAAAGTTCAAATAGGAGAGCTGCAAGCCCAGAAAAGGGGTGGTTTTTTTTGCAGCAGAGCTGGCTTGTTCCAGCCTTACTTTTGCTTACATATCTGAAATCCTGTCAGGAATCTCTCTGCTGCTCCTCGCAGTTAGACAAAACCAGGGAATGCTGTGGGGAGCAACCTCAGATTAAGCATGCTTATCCACTTTTCTAGGAAGCAGGATATTTCTGGAAGCCAAATGCAAATTTATACCTTGGAGTCTTGAAGAACAATGAAAAAAAAAAAGGAGAAGCTTTATTTTAACTGAATTCACAGCAATTTCTACATTTGGATTTCCGATCACAGGGAAATGAGTATGGCAGGTGCTGGCTGTGATAATGGTGCTGAATTAGTGGAACTGACCTGGCCATTCACCTAAGAGGTGAATCATGCTGCATCAAGACTTATTTTTAATATAGAGAAATAGTGTATCTCAAGCTTTTATATGTCACTCCAACCTTTCACATGGAGTTTTTGGACACATTCCCCCACCCACCAGTACCTGGCTGTGGACTTGACGGACATAACACAGGATGTAGCACCTGGCTATGCTACCATTTGTTGGATGCATTTCATGCTTATCTGAAAAAAATTCTGCAAATTACTCACTATTTCTATTTTTCCTTTAAGAAATTAGATGTAATAAAAGTTCTCAGGAAGGAATCTTTGTATTA
Organism: Promerops cafer; assembly: GCA_013398275.1. Lineage (NCBI taxonomy): Eukaryota > Metazoa > Chordata > Aves > Passeriformes > Nectariniidae > Promerops > Promerops cafer. The sequence continues at coordinate 7,631,114 of VZSE01014922.1, forward strand.
TCCATATCCTGTGTCGACGTCCAGACTCCCTTGTGCTTTATATATAATTTCAGTAACCAGCAGCTTAGGAAATTGGTCACTTCCTTATTTAACTCATTGTTTCCCAAGCTGCATTAATTTAGTTGTCAGCATGTGCACGGAAGCAGCCCAGGTAGCTTCTTACTACTTAAGCACAGCTGAAATCCAAATAGGAAGTGGCCTTACCATCAAGGCATTTGACTGGTCACAAAGTACTTGGCTTAAACTCATCTTTGTCTACAACAACAGTCTGCTGGGTACATGCAGCTGCAGGACATCAGCTACCTGTAAATATGAACAGGTGAAACAGGAGCAGCCCTCAGACATCAGACTCATCAGCTAAACTGGGCTTTCCAGGCTCTCAGTTTTAGACCTAGATTTACTTATCTTGTGCTAATGTCCTACACGTAGCATGTAGACCTTCCTTAGTTAGTTTGCACTTTTAGACATGTCGGTAAGCATTCTTTAATATATATTAAATGCTTGGTTGAGATAAATGTCATCTGTCATTGACAGAAAAAGCTGGCTTGGTTTCTAGAGGTGCTGGTCATCACAAGTGAAATTTAATCACTGATGAAAATCAAGACTTGTGGCATATGGGCTGGGGAAGGATTTTCAGATGTTAAAGATAATTTACTCCAAGGCAATTAACTGCCATTAGTACTCCCAAAATTCCCCTTATTCCCCTTTCTACACAAATACATCTATTTATCATTAACCCCTGTATTTCCATAAAGTATGTTTCAGATCTGATACACTTTCTGGAAAAAACTGCAAGTTCAAACAGTCTAAAGAATGACTGCTGGTCAATCTCTGTAGGCCAAATTTCTTTTCCACCAGAAGTTCATTTTGATATTGCTTCTTCTGCCCTGCTGGTGTTTGCCATTAGAGGCAGGACAGCAAGACTTCTGACCCAGCCTGTCCATTTCTACATTCTGTTCTTAGCACTGTATTCTAATATTATCTCTGGATTATTCAATTTATCAGTTTCAGAGGATATGGAGATTTAATTGCCTTAAAAAGAGGAAGATGATGTCATTGATTGTTTTAAGATGGAATCATCTGAAAAATGCATAAATAGTGAGAATTTCTTTTCCATAAGCAATATGCTTAGGACCTGAAGAGCTAGACTACAAGTTACTATTATTGTAGAATTAATTCATTATCCAGATGTTACATCAGCACTGAACTCAAAGAATGTTATCTCAGCTGGAGTAATACAGAATTTTACTTACTGAAATAATTAAAGCTTATGAGTACTGTAGAAGGCTTACAAAAAAAATAAAAAAGCAATTAGTTACCTGGGTTACACACTCTTCAAACAGTTGATTAACATGAGAAAATTTATATTTCTGGTAAATCTAACTGACTGACATGAGCATGTTATTTAAAAAAAAATGCTGACAGGAAAATGACAGAATGAAGCACATCAAATTTTTGATCCAAAGTTAATATTTGATTTATCAAAATCAAATATTTATTAATAATATTTTATTTATCTAATGGCTGTTATATTTATATACCTTTATGTGTCTACTGCATATCTACACAGCTGTGTAAGCTACGGTTACCTATCTATGAAAATTAAAGGAAGTATTTTTAAATTTGAGAAACCATCTTACTGTGAGTGCTTTAGACCATTTAAGCTTATTACAAATACATAACAACAAGATTGTCCTTCCTCCAAAGCATTTCAGTCACCTATCCATGAACCAAAATTCCTGGCATCTGGGAGATCTTTATCTTACCACAGTAAAATAAAAATTCACTGGACATGACTGATTAAATTGATTTCCTCAATATACTTGGACAAAACACTTCCCAGAGCTAGCAGAAGGCCAGTGGTGTCCAGGGGTGCATTAGGATGAGCATTGCCAGCAGAGGGATGGAGGTGATCCTGCCCCTCTGCTCAGCCCTGGCAAGGCCTCACCTGCACTGATGTGTGCAGGTCTGGGCCCCTCAGGGCAAGGCAGATGTGGAGCTCCTGGAGTGGGTCCAGTGGAGACAACAAAGATGATTAAGGGGCTGGACAATCTCTCTTATGAGGAAAGGCTGAGGGAGCTGGGCCTGTTCAGCCTCAAAAAGAGAAAACTGAGAGGGGACCTCATCAATGTCTGTCAGAATCTGTAGGGAGGTGTCAGAGGATGGACCAGGCTCTGCTCAGTGGTGCCCAGCAATGGGCAAGAGGCAATGGGCAGAAACTGATGCCCATGAGGTTCCACCTGAATTTGAGGAAGAACAACTTTACTGTGCAGTGACCAAGCACTGGCACAGATTGCCCAGAGAGGGTGTGGAGCCTCCTCACTGGAGGTATCCAAGAACTGTCTGGATATGATCTGTGCCATGTGCTGTGGGATGACCCTGCTTGACCTGGACCAGACAACCCACTGTGGTCCCTTCCAGCCTGACCCATTCTGTGATTCTGTGAAAATGTGTTTTTTGACAAATGCTCTGCAAAGTTTCAGCTTCCTGAGGACCTAGTGCATGTCAGAAAATTTTTCAGGTCACAACTGTGCTCTGTGGGGACACATCTGATCCCACTCATAACACCTCTGTTGTTTCCTTTGGGTATGCCCTCTGTTACACCTTGGAAACACTGGCAAGGTGCCAGGAAGTAAATAGTCATGAATATGCACCTTTGCTCCAATTGACGGGTTCACCTCTGTGTAACGTATTTTCACAGATGTTAAATCAACATCGTAATTACTCCTATAAGATGTCATTTTAAAATCTATTTTGTGGATCAGAGGAAAGGCAGCAGAAGTTATCTGGTTTTTGAGATTCTCAACTAGAAGAAGAGAGAGCAACACACCCCTGCAACAGGAACTCCTGTCTGTTTCTTAAACTAAATGCAAGTGCACAAAAATCCCATGATATTTTATCTGTTTAACATGTAGTCCTTTAGCATGAGTCTTCTAGTACTTTGATTGAAAGTTATTAGTCTTACTTACATTTGGCTGCATTTCTATCACCTTAAAACACTGATTCAATGCTCACCAGTAGCATCTAAACATCTAAACAGGTTACCATTATTCAGCTGAGTTTCATTCCTGCTGATACAGATTTAGGAGAGCTATTAATGAATATTCACTCTAAGTCAAATGCAATTGCAGCCATAGATGTGGAGAATTTTTTTAACTTGGAGCCATATGTATGTATGCAAAATGTATATGAAATACTGCAGGATGTTAACAATAAGTTTGAACCAAATGAAATAAGAATCTGGACTTGGTTATACATGAGCAACCATTTTTTTCTTGGGAAATAGAGTTTTCAGCAAGATTGTAAACAGAGAAGAGACATCACATGGTTTGCATTATTTCTCCTGCAAGCTTTCTCTTTCAAAATGAAGTACTGTAAGATTTTATGTATTTGACGTATTATGGTGAAGAAATAAGAATAAATTATTGAAATATTTGTGCTCATAATTAGGCCAAATTGAGTCTGATCAAATAGCACTTTAGGAATTCCAGTTATGCTTCAAATCTCCTGTGGAAGACGAAGAAGAAAGAAATGAACCCACTATAGTCATCAAGACTTTCACAAAAGATTGAGGAAAAAAGAATGATCCTGTGGTTAGACACTTGATTCAGGTCTTGATCCAGTTTCTTCCTTGGTTTGAATGATCTGGTGTTTTATATGAATTTAATTTCTCTGTGCCTCAGTTTCCCATTAGTAAAGCAGTGATTAAACCCTTCCTTTCCCATTTTCTGTTTAAGTTACAAGTCTTTCCAAGCCACAATCCATCCAGAACGTGTGCACACAAAGGAAGTTTATCACACTTGGTTTCTGAAAATTGGTGATATTCCTATAGGAGCACGGAGATCACTTACAACAGGTGTACTTCCCTCTATTCCCACATTCTCATTCCTTTACATGGAGACTAAAGTCTGAATTCAGAAAAATATGTGTGCCAAAATCCCAAACTGCAACACAATGCAATGCTTGAAGGGGTACCTAAAGCCTACAAGTAAGTGAGTAATTACCAGCCTATTGGAGAAAAAAGGTATGGGGACTAACAAGAAATGGAAACAAGCCTCTGGTATTTAACCTCTTCTCTAATAAATCTATGTCTATAAAGTACCAGGGCATGCTTAATGTTTTGCTGTAGCTGATGTTGGCACCTCCTCCTTGAATAAGTTGGATATTTTGAATATGGTATACAGAGGTACTTGCTGTCCCAGATTCTGCTGCAAAAACTTAGCACCAAAGTAGGGCATTGCAATATGTAGACTTGGCACAACTTTCCCTGTGTAAAGCGTAAAGATTTTTAGTGAGGGCAGACTTGGCAAGCCTGGAAAGCAGCTAATGACCTTGCTGCTTGAAATGCAATGAAACCAGAGTGTGCCATCATCTGGGCCACAGATTAAGATAACTGAAATATGACATCAAAACTAATGGGCAACTAATGGGCCTGAATTGGGAGTATCTCTACCTAAGTAACATATGGTGGGATATCATCCTGTTCCTAGCAAAAGGCCCATGCTTGAAGAATCTTTGTAGCCACCACTGGAGATCTTTTCACAAGCCTTTCCATCCGCAGGAAAGAAGTGAAGAGGAGGCTAAGTGTGTATGAGAGTGTGTGAATGATTGTTTCTGACCAATATTTTCCCAGTGCATTAGAAGGGATGGATTTTTAATGATCAGATTGATATTGTTAGGGTTATGGATAGGTTAGACTTGCATATAGCAAGAGTTGCATTGGCTCACCCTCTTTTCTCTTGCAGACAGTCTTTGAAGGTCTCACTTTTCCTTCACAAATCATCATAACCAGGATTTTAGGACAAAGTTCTAAAAGGAAGCAAAAGTCTAATGTACTTTCCAATCGGTATAAAGATGATTTTGTCTTTAAAGATATCTAATTTCTGTAGCAAGGGAGGGGATTATTTTGCACCATATGGTAGCTGTCCTGTGATGTCACAGTGATTAATGACAGGATCAGTTGGATGCTCCAGTGGCGTAACAAATGACCTGGGTTTCCTGTAATGGCAATAGTTACACGCTCGTACAGGACCCTGCAATTAACTGAGCTCTAGTCACGGCTCCCCATGGGGTTAAGCATAACTATAGAATGAATGTGGAGACTACTACCAGCTTCATGAGGATGTGGGTCAAGCATTCTGTGACTTCTGGCAGATCCCTTAGACTGTGGATATCTGTTTCCCATCTGTAAAACTGATCTTATAATTAGCTCGATGTAAAACTAGCTGGTTGGAGTATTTCAAGCCTTTGAAGAGGAAAAACTTTAAGTGAAAATAACATTTTAGTGAAACTATCTGTGTATTTTTAACTCTGTATCATAGACTGAATAACCTCCAACACTCTCTGCCTGATTAGCCTCATGATTATTTGTCAGATAAAACATGGAAATCTTCATTAAATGCTTTGTGCTCTACTTTCAAGTCAAACATTTTTTTGGGTAATCATTTCTCCCTGTCTGAAATAATTCTGGAAGCAGATAAAATACTCCTACTGTGCTGAAACAAAGCAATAGAGACAAGGAATGATGCATTTATCGCAGTAGCAGCCTTACTGTCAGCATGATGACTGTCATTGTAGTTATTATTTTAGCTGACCAAAAAAACCCAAAACAACTGAAAAATATTTCTTTTTTTTGATCCAAGTTTTTGATTTTCTTCAGATTTTCCCAATAGTTTGGTCAAAAATACAATTAAAAATTTTAAAAAACTGCTTCTTGGTTATAAGCTGTATTTGATATCAGGCTTTGCATTTATCAAGCTGCTGAGATTCTCTGAATCCCAGATTTTCAAATGATTCATCATTTGGAGCTGTGTACCTCTGGTAATTGCAGTATAATATTAATAGGTCATTTCATTATGTTTCAATACCTCTTTTCCACTGCGGGTTACTGGACAGTTCAATCAGCAAAAAAGAAAAGAGGATCCCGTTGTACTGACACTGGGTTTTACCAAAAGACATAAGGCCATTTCTGACTGGTTTAGGTTCTTTCATTTAGCAAAAAGTGAATGCTCCTACATTATGAAGAGAGTGCTTAAAGGGAGACATGGTTGGATCCTCAACCTAATATTTTATGATTTTCTTGAATAAATCACACCTCTCACTGGTTTCTGAACCTTGCAGTGTATGAGTGTATAATTTCTTCACTGGTGAGAGGAGCTTATCCAAAACTCTCCTACACTAATTCTGACTCCAACAGCATCCTGGAGGGAAGAAAAAGTTCCATCTTTACAGACATTTTTTCCTCAGGCTAGATGACCCAAAGAGTACAGATGTGCACTCTATAAGCTAACCAACACATAGATTCATACCCTTCCTTGTTCACTCACTGTTGTCACGACAGGTTTGGCAGTGGGATGAACACACAAGCTTCACATAATTCATGGAAGTGAGGGAACAACATTCACACAGATCATGTTCCAGTGATGGCATCCTGCATGGTGTCTGGAAAATACCAGGTGCCAGAAACAGTGATGGGAGAAGGTGGAGGTAAATACAGCTTGTTGGTTGGCTTCATTTATTCAGAGCCCCCACTCCCTGCTTGCTCAAGGCAATGTCTTTTTATGTCATTTGGAAGTGATGGTTCAATGCTACTCTTATGGTCAGGAGAGTGAATAAAGCAGATCACAGCTCTGGTTTTGAAACAACATCTCTGGTGGTGATTTTTATGGTGGGTAAAATTGTACACATCCTATGAATACTCTCCTGGTTCATTTATTTTTTATTGGGTTTTTTTGTGTTATTATCCAAAAACATCCTCAGCTGTATTTTATTCATTAGCCCAATTCACATTTTTTTGTTGTTGAACTCTAATTCGAACTTCAGCTTTTGCCAAGGATCGGCATTTCTCCCTACATTTAATTCATCCAGAGTAGATATTGAGTGACAAGGGCAGTGTTAATTTATGATTGGATATTGGAACCTGAAATAACAATTGGAAAGGGAGAGACAAGAGGCTTTCAAAGCATGAAATTAAAACCTTTGGGCTATGGCTTAACTTGCTACTTATTTTTCTCATTTTCTTGCCATCAATACTTTTGTTCTACTCTTGATGTGATGTTTTTCACAGGGCATGATCTGGGGCTTTATTCACTCTTTGTTTTCATGTGATATATGGGGTATTTTTTATTAGCTTGTATTATAATCCATGCTCATGTTCTTACTCAGATGTCTTTTTTTAATTGTCTTTTTAATAGTTATAAACATTTCTGAGATATTTGGCCGTGGTTCTCCTTTAACTTGCATGAGAATCAGATCTCAGTAAATAAAAAATGGAGATTTCTGGGGAAGTCTGAGAGCTGGAAATTTTCTGCTTCTGCACTAAACTGGCCCAGGGCACCATCATGCCCATGGATTAGTGATCAGGGGAACCAGAGAAGCTGATCCCTTTTCCTGGAAGTGTTGGCCTGGGCCAACCAAAAATCTGACACACAGTGCCTGGGCCCAGAGTGTGAGATGGGATGGGACAGTGCAGGATGGGACAGGACAAGGGCTGTTCACATGATGGACCAAGCCAACATGTTCAACTTCTCCAAAGGGGAAGAGTGGTGAGACTTATGAATCCATCATCCATTTCCCACATGGGACATAGAAGAGATGCAGGATATTGTTTGTTTTATTTTATATTAAGATTAAGATTAAATTTTAAAAGTAAATAAGGAAACAAGAAGACAAAACATAAAACAGAAAGAAGAAATTCACTCTGGGGAATAATTGCTAACCTATTTTATTAACTTTGGTGAAGAAGGAGAATCTGAACTGAGTTATCTATTTTTGTGACTTTTTGTCCTTAAATTGAAGGACTTCTTGTCCTTGAAGATATATATATATATATCTTACTCTACTACCACGCCAAAATAAGACATTGGAAACCTCTTACCTCTTTCTTTCCTGTGTAATATACTGACACCTATTCTTTTTTTTTTCTTTTGTCTTCCACATTGACTGTCCTTTTGAAGTAGAGACCCAGTTTGCTGGCAGTGAGTTCACAATAGTGCTCTGAGCTATTGCAATGACAGTATGATTTCATGAAATCATGATTTGAAAAGAATCTTGTTATTTAAAATAGCTCTGAATTGCCAAGTATCTCAGAGGGTGAGTGTTAGCAAAAAAAAAATTATCAAAGCAGGTGTGAAGGGTTGTTGTTGGCTGAAGATTTGTTTTCTTGGCTTTCTGTGGAATAACCAGGTTCCACTATTGCCAAGTCAAAAATGCTGTAGGTATATAAGAAAGTTCAAATGTGATATAAACTCATTCTGCTGGTTCAGAGCTATCCAAACTATTCTCTCTGCACCAGATTTAATATTTTGATGGAAGAGGCATCTGTCCTGTGCAATGGGCATAAAATCATAAAACCAGTATAAATTCCTGCAGTTCAACAGTCATGAACCCACTTCAGTCAAGATCAGATTTGATGTTTGAGCTATAAGGAACAAATGCTTTACTTGCGATCAGGTCATAGGTTTTGTCAAATAAATAATGCCTTTCAAACAACAGTTAGAACTATTTCTTCCAGTACCTAAAGGAAGCTGGAGAGGTATTTTTCAGTAGAGGATATTTAGGTCCTGTCCAACACAAACCATTCTGCAACTCTATGAAACAAAAGAAATTTTACTCATTGTAATGGGTCAGTCCAAAGGATACAATTTTATTCTGAAAAAAGAAAATTTTATGGCCTCAACTTACTGGTCTTATGTATCAGGCTAAAACTCTGATCTCTGTTATGCGAGGTTCAATCAAGATCCCTCCAAGTTCTGTAAACACATTGTACCCTGGTGAATTGATGCATTATCAGTGTGCTAAAAAAAGTGTAAATGGGATCTGAATGAATTCTTGCAGTTTGTGACAGTTAGAAAACAGAAAGTATTGATATAGACAAACCTGAGAAAGTACCGGTGCATGAGTGGCAGGATAACTTTTTCTAAAAGTTGTTTCGAATTCTCACCGGGAAAAGGGTTTGATGAAAGTGAGTGATACAGCCAGAAAGAGCAACAGGTTATGGATAAATCTTTTGTCCTTTTTGGACTGCTCACTCTGCCAGGTTTGCATGTATCTGACATTGTTCAAGTGATTTATAATTCTACAGAAATCTCCCCACACAGAGGAATGAGGTGAAGGAGTTGAGTAAACTGGAATGAGTCTCAACACACTGTCAGTGCAATGCCAGAATTTTGCAGTTCAAAAGTTGATGGAATTGTGTCTGAGAAGTCAGTGGGAAATTCCCACAGAAAAACTGGATTCAGTTTTTGTTGCTGCTTGTCACTTCCTGGTTGCATTGAAACCACCATTTATTGTTATCCTGCCTGGGTGTCAATGAAAATTGAGTCAGTGCCAGCAGTAACTCATTTCTTTCCTATGTAGCTTTTGCTTGCTAGAGTCTTAAACTGTGAATGGCTCCACTGCAGAAATAAGCATTCCGTTTTTAATCAAGGATCCCGATGCAGGCTTAAAATCAAGAGATTATGTTACTAAATTATGTCTTATAATACTAAAAAAAAATACTATTTTATATTCTGTTTTGTTAGACTTAATTGATTGGCATTTAAAAGCTTTTTCCTGTAACAGTGCAGGGATATTTGAAAAGGTTTCTGGTACCATAGAAATTAAAAGGGGTTTTTTAGCTTCTCTATATTTCTAATCAGTTACCAAAATTACATAATTTAAAAATGAATTCATTTTGTTACATGCAAGTATCCTGAAAAATATTACTTCTGAGAAGTGACATGGAGACTAACAATTCCATATGAGTAAGGTTAAGATAGGGAGCTGGGCAGTAATGCTGCTGCTGGAACAATTTGATGGAAATATATAAATCAGTCACTAGATATTTAGAAAAAATTTCTCTATGAGCAGACTATTCTCCTTTCACCATTCAGAGATTTCTTTCATCACTTTGGGCAAGAGAATTTTTCTTGGGTTCCACAACACACTGTAGCAATTCTAAATGCACTAATTTTTTTATTTATTTTTTTTTTTTATCAGGAAAATACAGGCTGAAATGTTGTATCCAAATCATTTACAGATTAAGGACAAAATTATATGCATTTACTTGATTCCAGCTGGCTGCAACCTCTATTATCAAGCAGTACAGAGACTAAATGCAACCAGCATCAAGTTTGAAGAAACTTGATATCTGAGCCTGACTTTCACTCTTAGGCTCAGAACCATTTTGCTTAGATACATTTCAAACACCAGAATTATTCTCATCAATGACCACAGCACCCTTTATTGACATGGGAGAATATGCTTCAAGAACACTCTTGGGAGGAAGGCTCCCACAAACTTTTTGAAAACCTCAGAATCGGTGAAATGGCCCATAATGCATGCAGGCTTTTTTCCCCTACACCTCTGTCTCTGTTTCATAGAAGGAAATGGTATTTATAGTTTCCTGGACAAAGAGAACCCGACTCATACCTAAAGTAATGTCTCACTCCCCAGTGCAGTGTGCTGTCGTGGTTAGTAGGATAGCCTCAGAAAAGCAGACTGAGAAAATCCACCAAACAGGAAGACAAATGAACTGACTAGTGAGTCCAGCATTGTGACCAGTTTTCTGGTCTACAAAACACTTTCTGATCTCTTGGTCTTGTTAGAGCTGGTTGTTTAAAAGTTGATCAAGGCATGCATGTGAGCTCTCAGAATAAATACCCCTGCTTCTTTCGTAAAAGTGTATCTTTTATTGCCTAAAGCCAGCACAGAACTCTTGAGCACATCTGTGGATGAAGTTACATCACAGAAGCAAAACACAGCAAACAGCCCTGATCCTCTGCCCAGTGTGAGGAACTTATTTTTATGAGCTCCAGTGTTCAAACTGAAAGTGATTCTTACCTTCAGAGATACAAAACTTGCCGGTTCGCGTTTGATGGGAGGAAGTGTTGGGCCGTGTGTTAGGTGTGGCAGCTGTGGGTGCAGGTGCATGTGTGCTTGTGAGTTGCTGCCATCTGCTGCACACCTTCCCAGCATCTCACCTCCAGCCACCTCCTCACCCCAGCCACAACAAGTTCATGTGCTGAAGCTAGAGAAGTGACTTCCCTCCTGTCAGTGAGACATTCAGGGAATCACCAAGCTTTGCTCTGAGCCACCCCAAACTTGTAGCAGGCTATAACTGTCTTGCAGTGGTCTAGAGCACTGCTTCTGCTCTGGCATCAGGTGAGTGTGCAGATCTCCTCAACCTCAGCATCTTCACCATCACCATAGCAGTGGGAAGAGATTTCCACATGAAGACAATCTCTATATGAATCCTGGCAACTGTAGTAATAAATGCCGTAGCAATATGCATGGAAGTCAGCACAACCTAAAATTTTAAGATGTTCATCACTTTATGTGACAAGACAAGAAGAATTTCCTTCAAGCACCACTGGGGAGATTGTACCAGCCCCTGGGCTCAGTTTTTGCCAGACCATGGACTTGGTCAATCACTTCCCCTCACAGCATGGAACAGCAAGACATGAACAATACTTCTAAGAGAAAGGGAGAAGGAAGACCCTGCCTCTCTGCCCACCACTGCAAGAGCAATGGCTTTCACCTATGAAGAACTGCCTGAAGGACTCAGTATTTGTATGTCTGAGGAGGGTTCTGGGGAAACCGAGTGTGATGAGAAAGCTGCAAGTTAAAAACAACACAAAATGTGTGTGTCTGGCAATATCTGAGGACAGAAAACAGATTAGACTGTGCAGAGAGCCATAAGGGGGCTGGATACTAGAGAAGATTTTTTGAGCTAAACATTTTTTTGGTTCAGATTCAGGGTCTCTGCCTACTGACAAGGTGCTAGTGAAGATGGCTTAAGAACAGGCAAGTTTTGGCTTAGGCTGAGAACTGTCCAGACACTCCCCAGACTCCAGGCAAACAGAAGACCTTGCCTTCTACTCTCTACTGCTCATTGACATGTCTGGAGGAGACTACAGCCCTTGCAGGTCTGCCAGCCAATTTGCTCCTCTGAATGCCCCCTAACCTAACTCAGCTGCAAAAGAGTTCAGCTAGCTGGAGCTGTTTAAAACAGATTTTGCTGGCCTGGTTCATTCTGATTCAGATAATTTAAATAAGCATATTTTTTGTAAGCAGCTAGCTAGAGCTGTCTAAAGGGCAGTGAAAAATATCAGGCTGAAGAGTGTCAGATCACAAAGTTCAATCACAAAAGGACATACACCCAACACCCAAAGATTGTTACGAATAAAGAAGCTCCTAATACATTCTTTCCTTATAGATTTAAATTTCCATGTGCATTTATGGAAGTGTGCACATGCAATAGGAATGTGTACACAAGTCATGGGCCTGGACAGAGAAGGGATTATGAAAAATTAATAATAAGAAATGAAACTGCTCACAACTACACACTGTCAAACCATTCAAATTTAAATGCTTTTTCTCTTAGGAAATTGTTATTTAAGACTTTCCAAATAGAATTCTCTTATATTTATCTTGCATGTGCTTTTACTCCTTTCACCTGCTCTCCCTGCAACTTATTTTTAACTGCAGCATCTGGAATTTTGAATTGATTTGAGCTGTCTTAATGTGGCCTTGTGATATGAATAAGAAATAATGATGCAATGCCACATTTTCTTGTACATTTTTCAGTGTGTGGTTGAAGCAGACGGGGACAGTCAAATACAGAAAAAAACATGAAAGTATCATGGCTGTGTGAGCATATTGAATTACTGATGACACAGGCAACGTAAAACTACTTAAATGCCAGGGTTAACCAGGACCTTTCAAGGGATTAATCATTGGTTTTAAAACTCTGGACCTTTTTGCCTAATAACACTTCTACCGTTTCAAATTCACCAATTACCCTCCTTATGATTCATATCTCCCCTTCATTATTCCAATCATATCAACATTTTTATTATATTCATAAGAGTATCCAGTCCTGGTTAAAGCCTCTAAAGACACATTAGGACCTAGCCCAACCATCTAAGAAAAACTGAAAACATCTTTCTCATGGTTGGAAACCTGGTCTGGAATGAACACTGCATAAAATACGACCACCAAATGTGTGACTAAAGAGGGCAGATTATGGTTGCACAGTCTTCCCTGACCACCACTTCAAAACCCTCTGCACCTTTTCCTTACACGTCTGGCCTTGAAGAAAGCCTTTGTATGAGTTGTGGGGTTCTGCTGCTGTTCCCCAGTTTTCCAGGGACAGTCATGTTACTCCTGGTCAGTGACTGAGGGAAGACATTCCTGCTTTGGCACTGTAAGAAGAAAGCAGCTGCTTTGTGCCTGTATGAGTTTCAGGCACATATAAAATATGAATGAATCTTGTCAACTCAGATTAACTTTGGAGACAACCCTTCTTCACCCCATATTGCAAACAAAGGAAGAGAGTCTGGAAAAAAAAGAGCATTTTGGTGAATATGTGGCTTTGCCTCTGTGCAATCAGCATTAAACTTCTCTTGTTTGTTGGCTACCAAAACTGCCAAAACAGAGCAAGGAAAGTTGCTTTATTACAGCACAAGCTACCAAGTGCAGTTCAAGAAGAGGCAGGTCCTTCCAGATATTCACTTCAAATGCACAGATGCAAAAAAAACCAAAACCTCTAAAAATGACAAACTGATATTATATAAACAAGTTCCACACACAACACTACTAAAAGAATATGTTCTTGATGGCAGCAGCTCAAATAAATCAGTCTTACTGAGCTTGCAGAAGTAGTTTAGAGCCTGAATCTCTGCTCTGATTTAAGGGAAGCTAGAGGAGTGGGGCTTTTTCAAATTATAGTGAACTTGTTGCTAATATAGGGAATTTTAGGTTTCTGGTAGAAGTAAATTGTGAGGTTAAACACCACCTCCTTTTGAAAAATTGCCCTGAAGACTGGAACTCTAGTAATCTAATATGGAGTTAATAAAACCTGTATAGAAAAACAGGAGGGATTAAACCAGGGCTGTTGTGATATTATTTTTGAAGACAGTCTGGGGCTTTGTGAAATACCTTGTATAAGTTCTTATTCATTTTCAGAGCAGTTATGGGATTTTTTAAATACACTGGCACTTTGTAATAATGGAGATATTTAAAGGTACTTTTTATTTCTGGTGAGATGTACGAAAACTTGGCTTTCATTTTCTCTTCAGCTGCCTCTGGCATCTTATGTGTGCCTTTAGAAACTCTTTTCCCTTTGTGTCATTGAGCCTCTGATTTATCACAAACACTTGCATATCAATTACTTCATGGGGAAATTGTGTCTGCTGGAAAGTCAAGTGCTGGTTGCTGTTTGCTTTTCCAGGCACAGAAAAGGAATTTGATAAATAATTAAGTCAAATAATTTTATTACCACAAAATGAGTTATTGGCACTTGAATCACAGAATCACAGAATCACAGAATCACAGAATCACAGTATCACAGAATGTCTTGGTTGGAAGAGACCTTCAAGATCATCGAGTCCAACCCATGCCCTAACACCTCAACACTGAGTGCCACATCCAGTCTTTTTTTAAACACATGCAGGGATGGTGACTCCACCGCCTCCCTGGGCAGATAATTCCAGTATTTTATCACTCTTTCAGTGAAAAACTTTTTCCTAATATCCAACCTACATTTCCCTTGGTGCAGCTTAAGACTGTGTCCTCTTGTTCTGTCAGTTGCTGCCTGGAGAAAGAGACCAACCCCACATGACTAAACCACCCTTCAGGAAGTTGTAGAGAGTGATAAGGTCACCTCTGAGTCTCCTTTTCTCCAGGCTAAACACCCCCAGCTCCCTCAGCCGTTCCTCACAGGTCCTGTGTTCCCAGCCCCTCAGCAGCCTCGTTGCCTCCTCTGGATGCGCTCGAGCATCTCAACGTCCTTCCCAAACTGAGGGGCCCAGAACTGGACACAGCACTCGAGGTGTGGCCTCACCAGTGCCGAGTACAGGGGAACAATGACCTCCCTGCTCCTGCTGGCCACACTGTTCCTGATACAGGCCAGGATGCCATTGGCCTTCTTGGCCACCAGGGCACACTGCTGGCTCATGTTCAGCCAGCTGTTGACCAGTACCCCCAGGTCCCTTTGTGCCTGGGCACTGTCCAGCCACGCCGTCCCCAGCCTAGAGCATTGCAGGGGGTTATTGTGGCCAAAATGCAGGACTCGGCACTTGGATTTACTAAACTTCATCTTGTTAGACTCTGCCCATCCATCCAGCTGTTCCAGATCTCTCTACAGGGCCTCCTACCTTCCAACAGATCGACACACGCTCCCAGCTTAGTGTCATCTGCAAATTTATTAATGAAAGACTCAATTCCCTCATCCAATAAAATATTCCCTCATCCTCATTGAATAAAAATATTGAACAGATATTTTGTATATTTCTTAATCTATATTTTTACTTATTGACTTTTTTGTGTTTAGAGGATGTACATATACATCAGAAGAATCCTTCACTGATGTTCATAAAATTTACTTTTCACAGTATTTCTTATGCACCTTTAACCCTACCGTATTTCTAATATATATAATATTCCTTTCCAGTACAAATAGGCCTCTTAGAATTTTGCCCTGCATTCACATTTGATATTTTGGAATTTTCAATGAGATTGAACTTCATTCAACATTGCAGTTTACATCTCATGACTATTTGCCTCTGTGGAAATCAAAATGAAGTTAGTATAGAAAGTTGCCACACTGATTTTGCCGCATTGCAAGACTGCATCAAAATAGTTCTAAGTGACCACACACAGTGCAGTGAGGCTAGAGAGGTGGCCAAATATGTGTAGCCAAATATTTGTAACCATTCAGTATTTTCTAGCAATATGCTGAAACACTAGCTTCTATTGTCCAAGAAGGAGTTCTGTCACCTATTGAATAAAATGATGGTTTGCATTTGTTTATTGCATGTCATGTAGCATTAGAGAGTTAATTAATCTGCCTGTTGATGTAATTTGGGTGTTCTTTTGCATGCCACTGAAATGCAGCCACCTCTGGGGAGATGTGTGGCAGCTGCGTATAGCTTAAGGCATTGCAGTAGTGTGGGAACCAAGTGAAGAACTGTGATTTAGTGGCAACCTGGATTTTTTAACAGTTACTGCTCAATAAGTTCTTTGAAATGGTGACTTTACTGCCAGTTGCAGCAGCTGCTGGACTCTTACAGTCCCATAAGTAGAAAAATAGAAATATCTAATTCCTTCTTGATGTTTTGTTGTTGCTGCTGATTCAATACAACAGCTGGCTATTTTTTGTTTGTTTTTTTGTTTATAGATTTAAAGACATAATAAAAATAAAATATTTAGAAAAATAAACTATTCTTAGCTACTAAGCAGACTCACACTTCATAAGTATATAGGTTTTTATTACTTTCTACCTGCCAACATTCTTATGCAGTTTATCTGCTGATTCTTTTTAGCTGCAGTTTCCATCTCTCACTGTTTCCACAAAACCTCAATCTGCCAATCAACCTGCAAAGATGGAAATTAGCATAATGTGATAAAAATCAATGGAACAACATTATTTTCCAAAACAAACTAAAAAACCCTTAGAAGCAAATTTGAACCCTTGGAGTAAAAACTGTTTGAACAACCACTGTGTATAATGTTATTTTCCATAATAACAGTTAATTTTCCATAATAACAGTTTATGTATTGTAAAAGAGATGTATCCCCAGGGGTCTCAAGGATTAGATAAGGGTTGTTCTGCCTTGGGATGGAGGCCAGAGAATTGCAGCAGCTGCATGTGCTCACCCATTCAACACCAGAAAAGCTGGTGACAAAGAAAAAGATCCAGGAAAGGTAGCATGTCAAGAGGAGAGACACCTGGGGGGATGTTTTTTTTAAATATCCAATAGGGTTTTGAATATTCAGTGGAAAGGTGCAGCAATTTCAACAGGTGAGACTGAGAGTGCCCTGTTCCAGAGGATTCTATGGTCCGTCGATTTGGGCTTCCTCCAGAGAGCACCACGACTTGCAAGCTGTGAGTCCATCTTCCCTCATTCAGAGTCAGCTAATCAAGATCTAACTCTTCACCAGAAAACATTGGAGCCCAATCCCACTCTCTACAGAGTCCTGTTAGTGTTAGAGAAAAATATGAAGTTCTAAATTAACAAAATCAGACAGAAAATAGCAGTCCAAGAGTTCAATCGGTATATAGAAGTAATTAATAACCTGCTTCAGATTAAAATATTCAGAAAAGTAAATTCCTACCACATCTATAAGGAAAGAAATTATAATTAGATGAGTTTTATGAATAAGGAAACCAAGACATATTTTAGTTTATATATCTCACTTAGCAAAAATTTTAAACCTCATAACTAGCAGTAAATCTTAGAAATACTTTCTATCTCTACTCTGTTGCTTTGTGGTAGTGACCTGTGTTAATAATTTTGTAATAATTTGGTATGAAGAAACATTTTCTGTGCATTTATTGGTTTCCAACATAATAATAATGAATAAAAATTGTCTGCATTTAAAACATAGTTTAAAAACAAAGATTCCTTCCCCATTTTTAAAATAAATTATAATATTAAGTATAAAAGCAAAATGATATGAAACTAAGCTGATGTCTTTTACTTTACATTGGTTCTAGATCACAACAGTTCTATCTAAGCTCCGCACAATAGATTTGAAGTTAGTTCATCCTCCTGTAAGGGAAGAAATCACAATTGGCCAATTTAGAAGCTGGAATGTTGCCACAAGTAATCATTGTCTGATGCAAATCAAATAATAGTTATTGCTTAAATGTGCTGAATAAAATCTCTATAGAGGATACACTTCATAAGCTGTGTTTATTTTCACACTGTTTCCACACATACAATGCAGTAGCATCACAAAAGCAGAGATAGCAAGACTGTGGAGAAAGCTCTGTAGCAGTAGATTATTTTCACTGAAGGGTCTGGTGAGTTTTACAGTATTATTATGCTAACAAATTCCTAGCATGTCAAAGTTTTTTGAAAAATAATGAAAAGAGAAAAAAAAAAAAAAGAGAGAGAAGAAGATTTTGGATATGTGAGCTCAGTGTGGCTGCAAGGTGCACAGAAAGCTACTTTTGAAGTCAGTGACAGTATCAGAAGGCTGTGCCAGGACTGCTGCCCTCTTCTCATGACACAACCTTCTGCAGCAAGGAAGTTTAATGGGAAAGTTGTTCCCTTCTTTGCAGCTTTGTTGTACCTTTCAGCTGCTGGGGGGTAGAACGTAGAAAATTATGCTTTTGCAGAAAACAGAGCATCCTAAAACTAAGTGTTCAGAGAAAATTGCTTATCTAATGCACCTCCCTGTGCTCCTCCTCAGTGTAGAAAAATAGTACATTTGACAACTGTATTTCTCAGTAGCAAATCAAAGGATGGGAGAGAAGAACCACAAATGTCCATTCAATGTTTGTGTTCTGTTTAAGATAACTTTGACAACTCTCTTTGTGTATTTTAAAACAAAAGCAACCAAATAATAAAATTTATTTTCCTATGCCTTTGTTTCATTCTCCACAAAACTGCTTTTGTGCTGAGATTTCAAAATATTCAGAAAGATCTATGAAAGATTCCCATGGCCAGTTTTCTGATTAATTAGTTTACAATTTTTCATGGATATCTGATATCTTTCAGACATTACCTTTGGGGAGAAAAAAATTGTTACAGGAGTAGCAAAAGGGAGATAGCAGATTTATAAGAGGAAGAATCTAAGCAGGCTGCTATGCAGACATTTCAATTCCTCCGTAGACTTTGCCATATATCATATATCCATTGGAAGAATTCCTGTTCCCACTGAACTCAGTAGTTTACTGATAATTTCCAAGTGGCTAATATTTTACCTAAGGAATTTTGAAATGGATGTAAACCATCAGTCTTCAGGACACTGAGGAACATCCAACAAGTAGAGCTGGGTAGGGAATTCTCCCTGTGGCCAGGTCATTTATGATGTGGTAGAGCTCCAGGCCCTGTGCCCAAGTGTGGAGTCACATTGAGAGACTGGTTCTAGCAGGACAACAGCTTCCTGCAGCAGTACTCCCACTTGACAGTCTCACTGGGACTAACTGAGATCTTCCCCATCCCTGATAGAGTTTATTTAAGACTTTTTCTGCATTTCTGGGCACACCACATCCTCATCCCTTCAACAACTCTTTGCTCCAGAATTCCTTACATTTTATCCTCATTTATGTAGGATTGGTCCCTTTTGAAGACAGGATTTTAGACTACATGGACCACTACATTTTTTTTCATAAGATCACTCTCAGAAATGTTTCACCAGTGTCATGTAGGAAGCATTTCTTAGACAAAAAGACAATGGTCACAGAGAGCCACTGTCAGTGCTGGGATTTCATATTTCACTTATCTTGATCCAATTCAGACATTTTTATCTAACCATNGCCTACATGGACCACTACATTTTTTTTCATAAGATCACTCTCAGAAATGTTTCACCAGTGTCATGTAGGAAGCATTTCTTAGACAAAAAGACAATGGTCACAGAGAGCCACTGTCAGTGCTGGGATTTCATATTTCACTTATCTTGATCCAATTCAGACATTTTTATCTAACCATCATCTCCTCTCATTCTCCAGCTCTTAAGCATTTCCCTTCTGCTTAATACAGACTGAAATGCTTTTCTTTAATTTTTGACTTGCCTTGTGTCCAGGATGGATTTCAGCTAAGTATTCCCAGCCCATATATCTGACAACTCTGGTTCCTTCTCTTTTACTTTCCAATCCTCCCCGCAGCCTGCAGTGCCTCCTAAATTAGTAGTATCTTCAGATATAACAAATGTGATGTATACTCCTTCTTCAAGATCATTAATAAAAATGTTGAATTATGCTGGGCCAAATTACCATTGCCACAGCACTTCCCTACAACATGATTTCTGTTTAAATTATACCTCAGTGAGTGCTCCTTTGCATTGTACATCCCCAGTGCTGAAGATGTGCTGTAGTGAAAAATCATAGATAACAATAGACTAGAATATTATGATATCTTGGGTTAAAATAAGTTATATTTCAAAAGTTTCCTTGTACATTTGGAGCTTGAAATGCAGGTGCACCCTATCTCAGTAGACAGAGGAGAGGTATTAATGGGTTTGGCAGAGCTTGGAAAGTACAGATTGAGCCAACTGTTTGACTTTGGGAGAATGCCTAATGTTTTATTAGCGCTTCTGCTTCTTCTCAGAGAAGTCAATGGTCTTTTGGGAGGTCTGATAAGTCATTAATGGGGTGCTAGTGTTTCCAAGGAGGGAAATTAAAATCATTCTGTACCCCAAAAAGTGACTTTTTGTAAGTGTATCTCAAGTTATTCTAACTTGTGTGTCCAGTCATAAAAAGCATGGGGCATGAGGAGACTGTCAGGGTAATGACATCCTCTTCCTCCCTAGGCACTTTGCTAACGTGTAAAGCTAAATAGCAGTTCCAAATAGTTGACTTTACCTGGGATTTCTCAGTAAGGTCAACCTCTTGTCAGATAGCTATTTTCTGAATGCAACCTAACAGAAAAACTTAATGACCTCTATTTACTTCAAGTAGAAATCCATCAAAGAGACAATTAGCTAATTTTAAGCATAAATTGGCTCCCTGGTGAGAAGCACGCTTATAAATAAACCATTTCATTTGTTCACTGAACTAGACTGTCATGCAAGTGAAATTGCTGACTCCAAAGCAGACAAATCGGCAAACTTTTCTTGCCTTAAGTGCCCTGAGAGGAGTGAGGGGAAGAAACCANCTTAATACAGACTGAAATGCTTTTCTTTAATTTTTGACTTGCCTTGTGTCCAGGATGGATTTCAGCTAAGTATTCCCAGCCCATATATCTGACAACTCTGGTTCCTTCTCTTTTACTTTCCAATCCTCCCCGCAGCCTGCAGTGCCTCCTAAATTAGTAGTATCTTCAGATTTAACAAATGTGATGTATACTCCTTCTTCAAGATCATTAATAAAAATGTTGAATCATGCTGGGCCAAATTACCATTGCCACAGCACTTCCCTACAACATGATTTCTGTTTAAATTATACCTCAGTGAGTGCTCCTTTGCATTGTACATCCCCAGTGCTGAAGATGTGCTGTAGTGAAAAATCATAGATAACAATAGACTAGAATATTATGATATCTTGGGTTTAAATAAGTTATATTTCAAAAGTTTCCTTGTACATTTGGAGCTTGAAATGCAGGTGCACCATATCTCAGTAGACAGAGGAGAGGTATTAATGGGTTTGGCAGAGCTTGGAAAGTACAGATTGAGCCAACTGTTTGACTTTGGGAGAATGCCTAATGTTTTATTAGCGCTTCTGCTTCTTCTCAGAGAAGTCAATGGTCTTTTGGGAGGTCTGATAAGTCATTAATGGGGTGCTAGTGTTTCCAAGGAGGGAAATTAAAATCATTCTGTACCCCAAAAAGTGACTTTTTGTAAGTGTATCTCAAGTTATTCTAACTTGTGTGTCCAGTCATAAAAAGCATGGGGCATGAGGAGACTGTCAGGGTAATGACATCCTCTTCCTCCCTAGGCACTTTGCTAACGTGTAAAGCTAAATAGCAGTTCCAAATAGTTGACTTTACCTGGGATTTCTCAGTAAGGTCAACCTCTTGTCAGATAGCTATTTTCTGAATGCAACCTAACAGAAAAACTTAATGACCTCTATTTACTTCAAGTAGAAATCCATCAAAGAGACAATTAGCTAATTTTAAGCATAAATTGGCTCCCTGGTGAGAAGCAAGCTTATAAATAAACCATTTCATTTGTTCACTGAACTAGACTGTCATGCAAGTGAAATTGCTGACTCCAAAGCAGACAAATCGGCAAACTTTTCTTGCCTTAAGTGCCCTGAGAGGAGTGAGGGGAAGAAACCATGGGAAGCAGTTTCCTTTGCCANTATATATATATATATATATATATAAATCCACAGAAGTGTGTCCTGGATGGAAGGAAAACTGAGGAACATCTGTTGTAATATCACTGAGATATTTCTAGTAGAGGCAGGATAACCTTTTCTTTCCTTAAATTTCTGTACAATTTGAATTGATAAGTACTATAACTGAAATTAATAGCCATTGTCCAGAAGTTACAGATGTGGAAATATAAATCAATAAATACAATTAATTTAGTCCTTAACCAACTCACACCAGACCTGCAGTTAATGGAGCTACCTCCATTTACAAACCATTTAGGCACAATTTAACACAAGAAACATTGTCAAGGATTCTTTTTCTTCCATTTAATCTTAGTGTTTAGAAAAGAAAGAGTCTGCTACAGAAAAAGAAAAAAAAAAAAAGAGGCTAAGAATAGACCCTAAAGTATGTTTGGTTGAAGAGGACTCATGCTCCCAGTATTTAGTGGAGAACCACAGCTGTGGGTCAGCACACATTCCCATAAAATGGTTATCAGATGCAAGCATGAAGTTTCCCAGCAGTACTCTGTGGTTCAGTTAGCAGCTAGCAATTCTCACCACACAGCTGAAGTCATTTCCCTGGGTTTGCCCTAGTTTTTTAAGCAATATGAAACACACCACAGATTCTGGAAAGCTGAGAAGATAATTCTTGAAGCCAATGCTCAGTTTGGGAAAACTATAGGAGGGAGAAGAGATTTAAGGTATGTGCACAAGGCGTACAGGCACACTCTGTCTTGTAGTGTCTCTTCATTGCAACAAAAGGAAAAGTTGTTTTCAGTTAGTTTTTCAAGGTCAGACCACACACCACCCTCTTCCCAGCTTGCAAATTTTCTCTCTTACTCCCTGCTGGAAGGAATAGCTGAGATACTCGTATCAAAGCTGCAGGCTAGGGTCGAAGCAAGAGTCACTGATGAGATGTTCTCAGAGTTTAGAGTCATCCCTCAATTTGGTGGAAAGAAAACCCATCTGTCCTCTGTTTCCCTTTACTGGATGATTTGGTCATGCCTTAGAACGGTAACACTTCAAGAGTGCTGAGTGAAGAGGAGTGCCAGCTATTCCGTGTGGTTTTCTTGGACCCTGCCACAAGGTTGAATCTGAACTGAAATCAAACACAAGTCCTTTCAAAATTGTGTTGTAAAAATAATGTGTCCTCTAGATGGGAAACCAACTAGGTGAACCAACTATTTCAGCTTATAATGATGCAAAAAAAGAATTATAAATGTTTTTAAAGATTCTGGTTGCAGTACAAATGAAGATGCATGATGCTTTTCTACAAAGAGGTCATGCTGCTTTAGGTATTCATTGGCATGGCCATTTCCAGTAAGTGCTCATGCAGGGAATGCTAAAATTGCAGTTTCTTCTGTGTTATCTTCGATAGGAGTTGCTTAGTCTATTCTTAGGATGGGATTGCTTGGTAAGGATAGTGTCAGCATTGTGAATTAACTGTGAAAAGAAAAATGGGGAAGAAAAGGTATTTTCTTGAATTTTGGCATCAAAGATGGCTTATTCCTCCATCTAGTCTTCTCTGACTTTGTCTCTGGTCAGCAAAAACAGAACAACATCCCTGGAAGACAATTCAGGGCACCTAAATCTAACATCTGCTTAAAATCACCCTCTGGAAGAATCTCTGCTTTGATCCATTAACAACAGAGGGAGAAAAGGCAGTTATATCTGGTCATGTCAATGCCTTGTGACCAGTGGTCTTATCTGAGGGAAAGTCCATGAAAGGATGAGAAGATTACCCACAGCTCCTTCTGTTCTTCTTTGTACACCTCCGTTCAACCTATCACAGCCCAGGGATCCCACTTACAGCCAAACTGTGGGGCCCCTGATGTTCACTATGCTGAGGCATTTAGATTCATTTGCCTGGTTTAACCTCCAGACCACCATAGAATATGGATGCTCCAGATTCCATTATTGTTTTTTCTTCATGGATGCAGTATTATTACATCTTGTGGCATAGATGAAGATAGGAAAAAATGACAACATGAATTTGAAGATCAAACAGAAAGGCTATGACACCAGATAGGAAAAAGTAATTATTTTTATGATCTGAGAAAGCATTTACATATGCTAGAATATTTAAATATGATATAAAGAACTTTCAAAATGAGAGAAAATAAAAATAGGGTATTAGAAGTACAAATCTTACATGCCAATCTCAACGTCTATCCTGCTTTATGACCACAGGCACTCTTGTGTTTTTCCCTCATTTTCTAAACAAATATAGCAATAAACAGTTGTTATTATTAACTGACTCCTAGGTAACATTTTTATCAATCAATCTCAAACTACATTGCTAACAAGGTTGCATTATTTTATTTTTTTCCAGATTTGGGGCAGGGACTGTGCAGAGATGAGCAAAAGGACTTGTCCAGCCTTCCTAGCAGATTGAAGTGGAACAGGACCCTACAGGACCCTTTTCTACTTCTTAGGTTACTCCTGTACCTGCTGACTCCCACTTTGCAAATTTCTCACTAAACCACAGTGGGTTCTAGACTGAAGCAATCAAAGTTCAAGGAACTGACTCATTCTGAGTTGAAAGACATGATGTACACTAAGTGCATTGTAAATGTTTTATGCATCATCTCCATAAGACACCAAAGATTAGTATATCATTGCTCAAAATACAGATAATAATTTGCTTGACAGAAAAATGTTGCTTTCGTGACTATTTTGTGTAGCTGGTCAGAAACTGTATTTTCCAGCCAAGGGGAAAATAGAAACAAAACAGAATCTTGCAAAATTCTTTAACAGAATAACTTGCAAAAAACTGTGTTCACTTCAGGTCAATGAAAAACCTTTATTATGATAAACTGAAAATATTATCTCAGGCAGACCATTCATTTGTCCTTTTAAAAGAAGAAAATCTACTTTTAAAGTATGTTTTTTATTGATTTAAAAATGAATATAATAAAAATCAGTAAGATTTTCAAATTATTCATTCATTATAGTCAGAAAAAGTTTTCAAAGGTGAGTTTTTCAACTATTTTATTTTCCACTCTTCCCATTTTAAATGTAGATGTTTACTCTGTAGTGTGGTCTTTTAACCTCTCTAAATACTTCAGACCTTTTACAACAGTTCTTATATTACTGTTTCAGAACATTCCATATTTTTACAGTTAGCACCCTAACCTTTTCTTATCAATGTATTGTAATGATTCACTTAGTTCTAGTTAATAAGATACTTTTGTTCATATTTGTATTTCAGGGTATTTTGCAAATTTAGTTTCTGTTTATCAGTAATAATTCTGGGTGGATCCAAATACGTTACTGTGGTTTATTTGGGCTTGATATCAACAACAATGTAGCACTGATTCAAAAGTTATCAGAAATAAGCTAAACGGTTTTAAGGAACAAACTACTAAGTGGAGTGTAATTCTTCTGATGCCGGCAATGGATTTCCTTTCAGATCTTCTGGACTAAAACTGCTGCAATAGAAACCTTCAGAGTTTTTAGAGTAAATTTCAGAAAAGTTAACAAAAATGATAATGGGAAAATTCCATCTGCCCAGTCATTCAGCTGATATTCCTGTGTAGATATAGATATAAATTAGATATATATAGATATAGATATAGATATAGATATAGATATAGATATAGATGATATAGATATGCTCTTGTTATCAAATTTGTGGGGTGTGTGTTTTATTTTCAGTGTGTTATGCCAAGTCACAAGTATAAGAAGGCAAAATGCAACATAGCCTTGAGATATTTTGACAAATCTCGTATTTTCTCATGGCCCAACTTTTGCCATTTGAGTATTTTCATTTGACAACCCTGCCATGGCTTTCCAATAGCATTTACCAGGCTCAGCTTCTCCAACAAGTATTAGGATGCTGAATCAGAAAAGAGCTGTCAGCACTGTAAGCAACATAGCCCAGAAGTTCCCTTTTACCACAAGCTGAAGGTCTATAGTCCTGAGCTGCTCAGACTGCTCAGACAGATTGCTTTTCCCATGAGAATCTCTGGCTGAGTGTCTGGAGTATGCTACCACTCTTACATGTAATGGTTACAAGAAAAGCCTATGGGCAAAAGTTAAGTGGAAAAAGAAAACTGAACTAAAAGCAGTCATTCAAGATGGAAAAGAGCTAATACAGCCTTTCAACAGCCCTTTCTGATAGCTTCTAAAATACGTTTGCCTTTCCCTCAATGGAGACACCAAACATCCCTTTTTTGTTGAACCACTTACTTCTCTGATACTTATTGGTTCTTAACACTGCTTGTGATTTCCAACTCTACATCAGATTTTCTTAAAATTAGACAAAGACTTCAAACATTATTAGGAAAGGTCAGATGGATAGATAGACACATGCATGCCCACAAAGTATGATCAAACAAGCCTCATTTCCTTACAAGCCTGAGGTAAAAATAACATTTTGCAATTTCCACTGCCAGAGTTTCGAGCACTTCTCATTACAAGATCAGGAATGAACCTTGGCACTGCTGACTGGAGTCATTTATTGCAGACAGTGGAATTATTGTTTACCCTCCAACAAAATGTTTCCTCCTTCTTCTGGGCCTCACATGAAAAGTGGGCAAATTGCTTAAGAGGAGAAATCTAAATCCCACCATGGCTTCTAGAATCCCTCAACCTTTTGAGAAGTACCAAAGAGCTGAGGAATAATAGGTGAGAAATAATTGATTTTACATGCTTAATCTATTCCTTGTGCATGGATATGTGTGAGCATGTGGCGGTTTCCCCACATCAACCATCAATCGAAGAAAGCCCATCTACCTCAAGCTCAGTGAGAAAAAGCTTGTCTAGGCATGATAAGAGCACAGAAATCTTTTACAAGGTGATCTACAAAGAACTGACAGATGAAGAAGGTGAGTGCAGAGCAATTAGTCTCTCTCATAGTGAAGGAACCAAGGGTTCACAGTACAATGCATTGATAACAGCATTGCTTCTAAAACAAACAAAGGGAGAACCTTTTTCACACGTAATGTACTTTCAAGATTACAACATGTAATATAAAAATAAAAGGATTATAAAAATAAAAGTCAGTCATGATGTTTCTGTGGAACAGGAGGATAGAACAAAAGGAATCTAAGCACAGCCATTAGTTGCCTCTTACTTCTTACTCCATGTAACTTTATTCTCTACCCCTGAGATTCAACATTATATTTTTCTCTTTCTCTGTAGCACAGAACCTCCAAGACAAAATGAACAACTCTGACATGGCAGCTGCACTGGGAAGGAGGGATTTACACAGAGCAGGATCACTTTTCTCTGGCCTGAGCCCTGCCTTGCACTGTATTCCTGCCTCTAATTGCTGAAATACACTACACAACATTGTCTTACCCAGGGAAATGGCAACTATAGAGAGACACACAAGTTAATGAATAACATCCAGATTTTTGAGAGCAGGATGCAGTGGTTTTGGTGACATTAGAAACAACATGCTAAATTTTTACAGCTGAATTCAAGGTAGAAGTTGTAGCCTGTGCCTTGCAATAAGAAAACATGAATTTAGCATAGGCAAGTGGTGTTCTCACTGCAGAGAGTAAAAAGAGAAAACTCCTTTGCATACATCATCCCGGGGAAATGTTTCTGCCAGAAAAGTACTTTGGAGACATTTTTACCCTTCGGATGAAAAGGTGTGTAGCTACAAATCTGCTGAACAATATTTGAATTGTAACAGCAGCTGTTCAGATGGGTGCCTAAAAAAATACAAATCAGCAACTTTAAAGGTGGCCCAAATTAGTGCATATGCTGATGAAACTGAAGTCATCCAAGAATACCTGTAAAACCTCGGGCAAGGAGATGCCTGATGTCTCCTTAGAAAAATGATGAGCTTTTCTTCATATATCACTGACCTAACAATGAACTCAGATCTTGCAGAAAGAAGTTTGTACTGCATTGGTGAATTCCCCTGTGTTTTTCAACCCTGTAACAAAAGCAGCTGATGAAGCAGATGCAAGGGGAATGATTCTACCACCATTCATCAGAAAACTGTTTGTTTCAAGTTGTTCTAATCATTAAAAAAAACCCCAAAACTCTTTAAAAGCATGAAGTGATGCCTCTTGAAACTTTGTCAAAAGGATTTTTTCACAGTTACCCCAAAAAAGTGAAATGGTGAGAAACTGCATTGAAAACTGGTAGTGGGGGCTTTTATTTGCAAAATTGCCTCATTTTGGCTAGTGAAAAAAAAAGACAGAAAATCTCTCTGAATTGGAATTAGACTCACCAATTCTAAAGGCCAGATAGAACTACTACAGCCATGTCATGACCAGTAAATATTGCGTTGAATAATTTTTGATGGAAAATGAGAAGAACCAACAAAAAAAATTGTAACAAAAAAAATTAGGAGAATTTGCAGAAAATCTTTGTTGTCAGAGATTAAATGCCTGTCTGTTAAAAAAAAAAAAAAAAAAAAAACCTAAAAAGAAACTTCCCCAGTGCTCCTGAATTCATGCGGGCTGAATTCAAAATTGAAGATCATGCCAACACTTCAGGAAATTAAACTGATGAAACTTTATCTCCAAATGCCAACTGTGAGTATGATGCAGATGCCAAAGGCAGTGCTCTTCTCAATGACAAAATCCAGCATATGCTTTGAAGCAAGAGAATTTACTCTATTTTGATAAGTATGGTTGAAACTTTGGATTGCTCTGTCATTTTTTAAAATTATGTTAAATTATGGAACTATTTATTCATCAAGAAATTATTTTAAATATGCTAATACTACCTCATACAAATATTATTTCTTTAATGAATTTTTGTGGTGAACTACCTGATGATGTAGATTATCCACAGATATATGTGTGTGGTTACATTCATGAAATTCTATCTTTAGAGAAGTGCAGATTGCTTGAGATGTTGATTATTTTTGTCAATAATATGTAATATAGCTACAAATTTCATTCACTACATTTTGGAAGAAAAACCCTAATGTTTTCTCTAGCAAAAAGATGTAGAATAGTTCACCTTGAAGTTGTTTTTGGTTAGATGAAAATTCCAGTTAAGAGGGCACCTGTAGGTCCACTGCTGGGACTGGGAAGGATAATAACAGCTTCACCATATTTGTCTTCTTTATTGTACCCTGGTAACTCTTCCCTACCAATGATTAAATCTCTAAATGGAGATTTGTGTCTCTATCTTTCACAGGTTTTCTTTTATTACTTGAAAGCAGTGTGCCATGAAGTACTTGGTGTCATAGCTCTGCCCAGTACTATCATCTCCCTGGCTGCTCTTTCCAATGGAATTCCATTCCTTTTAGACATAAATAGACCCTTTTAAATAACTGATCTTCTGCATCATAGCCTTGTATCAGCTTCACATCAAAATTATTCTTTTCTTGTTATAAATTTGCTGTTTACTAATACCCAGTAATTTTAATCATATTCAGTTTACCCATGAGTTTATTTACTGTCTTCTTTTGGCCCACTCTGAATACTCTCTGGAAGGTAGTGGTTAACACCATTATAGCAGTATCTGAGTTGTTTTTTAATATATCTTCACTTTGCTTTAACGCAATGTTTTTGTGGAGCCCTGTTCAGCTTGTAATATAATTTGTATTTCAACATCACCTCCCTTCAGGACAACAATTCTAGAAAATTAAGGTATTACAAATTGCTGTCAAAAATAACACAAGCACCTGACCACTGTAAAGTAATAACTTGAATTGGAGTGGTAGGGATAAGAGGTGATCTGTTAGCAACAAAAGGCATTGTCCTTTGAGGCCTCTTCCTTAGATAACAAACTCAAATGAGAATTTCTTGTGGGGGCTCTTAGTATTTGCCAGCTACAGACAACATCCAGACTCTTTTGTTGCTGACCCCTCTGTGTCCTTACGGTATGTCCATCAAAATTATTAAAGGAAAACAGTTCATTAGGCACTGCTGTAAAATATTTTCTGTATAACACTAAAACACTCAGAGGGAAGAAAAAGAGCTACTAAACAAAAGTAGTGAAAAAATTGCAGGTCTTGTATTCCTTGAGTAAGAAGTGAACTTAATGTACAGTAGGATACAAAATAATGATCTGAGTTCTACATCATCTTTTGTTCAAGAGTTCAGATGTTGGGTAAGGTGTCTGAAGTTAAAAGGAACGAAATGCCTCAGAGGCACTACTTCAGACAATGTATTTTTAGCCTACTGAGCAAGAAAAAAATGAATAAGGCAAACATTTCCCAAAGTCCTTGGGTTTTGTATGATCTGCCTGACACAATCAATTTAAAATTCTTAGGAAGCAGTTCTGTATGTATTCATGCACTAAAATCAATGGAGTCTTATACACAGACTCTTGGTGTAATTACGTGGGATTTCAAGATTACCTACAGCCACTTGCATTGACAGAGCATTTCATTCCACATGAATTCCTGGGGATGTCTTTTCTTTTCCAGTCTTTAATAAACACATATTCAGACAAAATTCCTACTTGAACTGAGCAAAGGTTTTTTGAGCTTAAAAACCAGTCAGAATCAAAATAGTCTGTACTTAGAGGTGAGCTGCAAGAAATCTCATAATCCCCTCTCAGAGAACACAGCATGAGAGCACATGAACAGCTGAACCAGGTTAGACCAACTCTGTGACTGAGATGGATAGTCATGTCTTTGTGTTTAATAAAAAATTCTCTGTTCCTTTTTCTTCTCATGATTTTTTCCAATCAGTTTTAGAAACTATGAAAGCTCCCAACATTTACAATTTCAGGGGACAAGGAGTTCTTCATGTCTGGTTGAAGAAATATCACCTTTTGGTCCATGAACCCGCTGCCTGGTTGGTTGATGTAGTAGTTCTTGTACAGGAAGAGACAGTGAACAATAATTTCCTATTCGCCTTCTCCATGTCATTCATGCTTTTGCATATCTCCTTTCACTCATCTTCTTTTTCCAGGCTGAAAAGTCCCGGTCTATTTATTTGTTCCTCATACGGAAAATATCTCATACCTCTGATTACCCTTAAAAACTTTCCGTAAAAACTTTCCTAGTTCTACTACTTTCTTCCTAAAGGTGGGGGGAGAGAGAGAAGGAAATCATCCTAAGTTGAGCCCCATTACTAGAATGCAGGTGTACATGTATTTTATAGCAGGAATGGTTTGCTCCCTATTCCTTTCCTAATACAGTTTAATATTCAATTTGCCTTTCTGAGGGTTACTAAGTGAGGAACTAACCATTTATTATAACCACAAGATTTTCTCTCTTGGAGGTAACGTTCTTTTACACATTTTTACTTGCTCATCTTTGCTGTGTTTTTTCTAAAGCCACAAAAATTAAAAAAAAAAAAAAAAAAAGATGATGTGACCTTTAGCTGTGATATTGCAGAAAAATCAGCCAGTCAGCATGATCTGTTATATTGCCTCATCTCCTTCCTTTGTGCTGGCCAGCACACGCTGTGTTTAGTGTGAATCTCTGGGACTTTCCTGACAGTTTGCCTGGGATTCAGGTCTGTTGGCAGTGGGAACGAAGGACTCCATTTCACTCTGCATTCCACCAGAGCCGGGGAAAGAGGTGACCAGCTGTTCCTTCCTGCCGGGCAACAACAGCTTTAATGAGGGTGAAAAAAATATAAAAGATCTCTGGATCTTATTATGGCTAGGCATTTTATGTTCAACAGTGAAAAAAGAGGGAGTTGACTAACCAGGACTGTTTGAAGTCCAGCTGGTGCTGTTTGGAGGAGGATGTGTCACCTGTAGTTGTGAGGTACTGAGGTGAGGTGGCTATTTAGAATGTGGGTTTGTAATAACTCATTTTTTTATAACCTAAATAACTTAGCCTCTATCAAACACATATCACCTGTTGTCCCTTATCAAGCACGCCTCTGCTGGTTTTGATTCACTTAGTTCATTTATTTTTACCATACAAGACAGCATTGGTGGGCCTGGTCTCATAAAAGCAGATCACTAAGGCCCTTGGGGCACAGGAAACCAGCAAATGCATGCTAAAAAAAAAAAGAAAAGAAAAAAAAGAAAGAAAGAAAGGAAAAAAAAGCCATATGACCTAGCACAGGAAATAAATCTAATGAAGGAATGTCCTCAGCTTTCACAGGAAATTATTTTCATTTTATGCCATTTTCTGCCTCCATAAAAAGTAACAGAGTTGACCTCCTGCGCTCCTACCTAACCTTTCGACATCAAGGACTGGAAAGGAGAAGTGTTGCCTGAACCAACAAGATCCTAATCCATTCAGAGTGCAACAGAGAACAGACTCTTTTCATCACGGGCATCTTAACTGTCACACCACAGCCAACACTTCCTGAAACAGACCTTAGTAGGGAAAGGGGGATATTCACTGTTTTGTAACCAGACTGAGATATTTTAAAGGTGTTACATTTTTACATAAAGCACTGAGCACTTGTTTTATGGCAAACAGATCTCAACTGGGATATTCATAATCACTGCCCATTGCTTAAATCCTGATAGTTTGTACTAAACAGTGCAAAGCAAGGCTGTAATAAATTACAGGCAGTTGTCAGTGGGGAGGTGGTTTAACCTGATGTGTTTTGCCATACACACTTGCTGATTCTGTTTGGTTTTGATTTAGGGTAGAAGCTGAAATAATGTTTTTATTTTAATCTCCTTTAGTCCACACCTTAGTTTGCTTTAGCCTTGTGAAGGAGCTCAATATCTTCCTCCATGACAGACCCTGTATTCACATTTTTTATTGCTGATAAGACATCTCACAAAGAAATTGTGTTAGGTATGGCCTAACTCAGAGAAAGATAATCCCACAATACCCATAGGTTGCACTGTTAATGCAGGAACAGTTCATGATTCGAAGTCTAGTGCTGTTTTCCCATGATAGAAATAACAGCAATAAACTTATAGATGTCAAAATGTTATTTCTTGAAGTAACTGTTTCTAGAGACAATTCTAGGAAATGCTTTGGGTCAGGAGGTGAGTACCTGTGTCTGTCCCCCACCATTAGTTAGACATGTTAAAAGAACAGAAAAGAGGCCTCCAAAATATGGTTCAAAGGATGCCTTACAGGGAATAGATGATCATCCTTTAAGAATTAACATTATCTGCACCATATTCAATTTCTTTCTGCAACTTCCTGCAACTCTCAAATTAACACCACTGCAATGAATCTTAGTAAATTAGCAAGTTTAATGAGTGAACAAGAATCAATCAATCTCCCTTGTTTCAAAACCTATAATAAGAACTTAAACCAAGTATAAACCTCTGAGTCACAGCCTCTTGCTAATAACATGCTTTTTGCTTTGAAGAGGATAATTAAATCATCACCACATTTATTTTTCTCTGTAAAACTTCCTGTATGATGTGAATTTATATCAAAACACACCCTTTCTCTCCTAAGGGTTCTTTGTTATATACACTGGAAAATTATTTCAGGAATTACGCTTGTCCTTGAAGGTCAGGCTGGGTCAGTAGCAGTGCTGATTGCCTGAACCTCCAAAGGACTTGATAAGCCAGACACACCCCAATATTTTACAACTCTATTAGATAGCACAAAGATCTATGCTAACCTTCTCATGAAGGAGAAGCTGCAAAAGTCTGGGTACTAGCACAAGGAGCACAACAGGCAGGTTAGTTTGACAGTGAAACTGTATCAGCAAAACATGCATAACTGAAAGAAAATAAAGACCAGCCAAAATATGTTTAGAAATATCAAACTCTAAAAATGCATATGAAATTGAGGCTGGATCAAAGATGTAGGGGAAGAAGACTATGCCATAAAATTGGTATAAGACTCTAAGAACAGGTATCTGACTGTAAAGAAAGCTACATTATACTTTCTCTATGATCATGGACCCTGGGTCATAAAGGAAAAAAAGGTATTGTAGCTGGTTAATATTACAATTTTCTGGATCAGGTAAAGGCTATTGAATGCAAAATGTAGAGAAAGATCAGAGGTAATCCAAGCCTCATAAAATGGTGATAATGGGTGACCTTTGTAACCTTCATATATACTGGTCAAATGTCACAAAGGGAAAAGGTTAACAGAAGCAATTTCTTGGTACCTTAAATGATTGCTTCTTGGAATAGCTATTAACCTACTGTATTTCCATCTGCTGGTGTGGTTTTAGTTCAAACAGGTAATGTTTCAACTAACAGCTGCATTTCCCATATAGTTATGATGAGGTTCATGGAGCACGGTGAGGTCAAAGCACCAGGGGATGAATGAAGTGCAGAACCACATGTGTGGTGACTGGGTTTCTGCTCCCCATCCTGATAAAGATTTGCTAGGTGATCTTGAATTCAGGTTCCTTGACTTCTTCAGGGTTTCATCTTGCCATGTGTAAAGTAGGAGTATTGTCCACTGGCTGAAATGTCTGGGAAGCTGAACACACTGGTATGCAGAGCTTTGAGATTCTCTATGGAAAGGCAGGATAGAAGTGTGAAACATCCCTATGCATGCTGAGGGGTTATTGTTTATGGTCTGTGAGTGCCTTAAAAGGATGTAATCTTTCAGCAGATGGTCTAAATCAGCAATATTGTCTCCAATTAGGGTGAAAATACCATGACTGAGACCAAATAGAAGAAGTCCACTCAGTCACTGACATCATGGCAGATTATTCTTCTTTAACAAGGGAAAAGCATACTCTT
Organism: Promerops cafer; assembly: GCA_013398275.1. NCBI lineage: Eukaryota > Metazoa > Chordata > Aves > Passeriformes > Nectariniidae > Promerops > Promerops cafer. The sequence continues at coordinate 7,665,372 of VZSE01014922.1, forward strand.
ATTTCAAGTGGTGACGGAAGGAGTCTGAGGAGGCTCAACATAGTGGCAGGAGCTTCAGAGAACTGTTTTCATGCTTGCCACGGGGCACAGATGGAGAGAGTGGGGGGTGTCCTAGCTCCCTGTGGGAAGGAATCTGTAAGCTATGAGCACTTAGCTCCTTGTAATGCATGACTCCAGCTATCAGCTGGTCAGCAGGTTTTCTTCTCTCACATAGATGAGGGACTCCATTGTTCAACATTATTCCTTTCCTTTTGGTTGTCAAGCCATTAAGTCAAGCCCGCAGTCATATTTGTCTCTACGGTAAGCATAAACTACCCCAAAAAAATTTCTCTCACACTCTCCCTCTACTTTCAACAGCTAACTCCCAACTCTGAATCCTCTTTATGTGCTATTTAAAATAACATGACCTGTATCCCCACACCTCAGCTTGTTTTTCCATCGTCATTTGTTGATCATTTTATGCTCCAACTTTAAAGTGTGATTGTTTCCTCTTGGGCTAATGGTTGTTAGTTTAGCATTTGAAATACCTGTATGTGAGTGCAAAGTTGCAACTTCCCACAAAATAGATTGCAGCAAGTGCATTTTTTGTATTTGTATGCTTTTTGACTCTTTCATCCTGTGTAATTAATGCCACTTTCAACTCCGTACTTTGCAGAGCTTTTACTTTTAAAATGTGTGCCCTGAAATTTCATTTAGTAAATTTGTCTGCCCGTATCATGAGCCGAATTACCAAAAGAGAATCCTGATCTGTGTGTGACCACAGACAGTTATTTCTCTTGCTGGGTTTGGTTTAGTGCAACCAGAACCTATTTTGGGGAAAAGAAACATTGTCTCTTTCTTGGCCTCTGCCCTGGGAAAGGGGGAATTTTGCAGGCTGGTATGCATTTCTCTGAAGAGTGTCTTTTATTTTTAATTGCGTGTAAAAATGGAAGGAAGTACAAACAAAGCTTTCATATATGGTATGTACAAATAGGATTTCAAATCTATTTTGAGTCTGGTCCTTCAATGAATGAATGAGTGCATAGCTTTCTGGGGACTCATGCCTTATCCTGAGTTTCTGCACATTCTAAGTTCAAGAGGGATCAGACCTTCTGCTTTGTCAGACTTGTTCCCATGTTGAAAAAGACTGAAGGATGTTCAGCTCTTTGCCTCTCTATCTAGTGTTTCAATTTTTTAATGGGAGGCTAAAAATTATTGCCTCAGCTGGAAAAAATTAGTATGTAAATGGGCAAGACAAAGATAATTAAAGGAAAAAGTACATATGCAACAGCACACATGTTTCTGCATATGCAGGTACAAATACAAATTAATTTAAAAATCTGACTCTTAATTATGTAAATGTAATTTGCATAAAATTGTAAATTCAGGTCACAAATCTGCATGCTTAATTCAGGAACATTCTTGTCAAAGAGCTGCTACAAGCTTAAATGACAATGAATGGGTCACATATTGCAAAAATAATTGACTGGATGCAAAAATGCTGCATGTCCATTCCTTTCTGCACATGTGATCCACTCGAGTGCAGGGACTGTGAGTGCTCCAGGACAGCACTGTTTATCTCCACTAATGTGCCTTGCAGATGTAGCAGTGGGTCCATGTTCACCAGGTGTGAGGTGCAGAAATACCTGCCCAAGGTCCTCAGAGATTTGTGCCTCCCCAGGCCATGGTACTGTGCTCTTCTGGGACAGGATTTCAAGTCCAGAAAGCAGGACAGCCTTCAGGCTGATCACCTTGGACCACATGCCCTGCTAGTTATGCTGAGTCCCTTGAGTCTGTCCCTGCTGCACTTGAACTCGAGAATGCTCTGCACTTGAGTATGTTCTGCACTTGACTATGTGCTGCCCTCACACCCTCAGGCTTACAGAGCTGAGACCCAGGAGTTTATATCACCTTCTCTTTTCTCCTGCAGAGCTCTCAGCTGTGGAAAAAAATCTTGTCTCACAGCTCTGTTTTAAATGTGCAGGTGGACTCTGGACAATTTGGGGAAGTTTTCATCTTCTGAAGTGGATCTGTGTAATGTATTGCACTTTGAGACAAAGTGAATTTATGAGACAATATAAGCACAGTACCTACAAAGCTCTTTTATACTCACTTTTCAAAGTATGACTGTTCTTTAAAATATTTAGAGATATTTTTGATATTTTATTGTATTCTGTGGTTTGTAAGTAAGGACCTAAAAACCCCATAATGTAATGTTTGACATTTTCTTGCCAATATATCTAAATTCTAGTGTTTCAAACTGTGTTTCAGCAATAATACCAACTGAGTTTGTTCACCTTAGTTTGTATCCTCTGGAAATAACGTGAGGAGTCAGAATGAGTATTCCAGGAGAGCAATGTGTACATTACTACTGGTCAAAAAACCAAGGAATCTTTGCGTAAGAAAAAAAAAAAATTTAAAAAAAGGCAGCCATTAGCCCTTTTTTGGGAAAAATAAATCATTCACACATTGGAATGGAAAGTCAAGAGTTTTTGCATGCAAACTGTCTCAATTACCTTTGTAGATAGTTTGTGTTAATAAGTATTTTCAGGGGAAACATCTGAAATTGAAGGATTTGACTTCTTATATATATCCTTTCCTATATATCCTAATGGCTGGAGAAGGTATGCACTTTTTTTCTTCATCTCTGTCTCAGAACTGTAATGAAGTATCACCTAAAAAAAGGAAGCAGTCTTTTTTTATAATGTGTTATAGGCAGGGAAGAAAATTCACCTGGAAAACTCGAGAAAACGTGGTCACATTAGCATCTTTGTAAAAATTACTACTTTCAGTGGTTTGCTTCTTCTGAGAGCTACAGCCTCAGTATTTACTTGTGTGTTTTGCTGTTTCTGTGGCACAGAGAAGATGAAAATAGACCTTTGGAGTGGAAATTTCAAGGGTCTGTATATATGACAAGACCTCAGAAGAGGGGCTGAACCTATTTAAAATGGGATAATGGGGTTGTATATAATCCTAAACTGTAGCTGAAATCCCTGCCCTGAATCAGAAAGAAAGTTACTCTGAAAATGTGGCTCTCTCACGAGAAGCCTAGCCTTGCTTTCTCATCTTTCACGGGAAGTTCCTGTCCTGTTGGAGAGAGATGTGTTCAACTGGTTCACAGCTGAGGTGGTTGGTTTGACAGAGTTGATTCCTCACCTACTGTAGCATGTAAAGTTCAAACCACAGTGTAATCGTTTGTAAATATTCTTACAAATCAGGACAGCGCCAAGAGGAAATACTGAAAACAATGCTTAGTATAGGGCTAGAGACTTGTGTTTTGCTATAGACATCTCAGTTTACTTTCCCCAGGTGAAGGAGAAAAGAAAGAACCTGGGCTCCTCCTGCACACACTCCAGATAAGATTTGACACCCTGAGACAGCCCTTTGTGGTAAAAGCTCTGCTCAAGCAATAACATTAGCAGTGGGCTCCAGACTTTCACAGCAGCAGCCAAATTTGAAAACTTCAGATCAAGCATCACTGTCAGATCACTGAATGGTCTTTTTTAAGCCCTGTTTTACTCTCCCTTTTCAAATGCACATGGTTCACATCACAGTTAGTCAAGATAGTTTATTTCAGTAAACTCATCAAAGAGAAGACTGAGATAATCTGCATGGAAAGGTGAAAGGGGCAGTCAAAGATAGTGAACATCAACTAGACAGTCTAGAGGTCTGCACATAAAAAAATGGTGGAGAAAATATACACTTTCTAATCATCAATAACCTTTCTTAAAGTGGCTTGTGAATGTTTTCCAAGTGCATGAAAGGAAGAAATATTTGTATACATGATGCCCTTCAACACACACATTTTGAACATCTGTTTGGGGTCCTAATGGGTTCTGAATGAGACTAGACCTTCTCAGCTTATACAGCAGTAGCAATTCTTCAACAAAACCATGAGGTCCTGACATGCAGTGTCATAAAGAAGCACAGATGAAAAATACCATTATTTGCTCTTAAAGGTGAAAGAAAAAGCAGAGATGTTTGTTTATAATCACCTATCCTCACACTCTCAACTTACTCCAGTTTCACATTCAGAAATGGATGTTAAGTCTGTCAATATTAGGGAAGTTTCCTAGGTGGATGTGGGAGCAGAAGAAACAAAACAGTTGCACTGCAAACTCTCTCTATGTGCCCTCCTCTGAGTATTCCCACAAGACCAACAAAAGCTGCGAATACTAAAGTCTGTGTTTTTAAAAACGCAAAATCAGAAAATTTGAGCCTGAAGCCAGCCTTTGGATCTGGAAACCTCTGTAATTTGGGGAAGACTGAATCAGTATCTGAACACTGTGGCTCAGACTTCTTCCTGAAATATCACAGCTGACCTCCATCTGCCCTCAGTGTGTCCTCTTCTCAGATGACTGCGGCTCCTGTGCTTGCTGTGGCCAACTACTCCAGAACAAGATTGCACCAGAGGACTGTGAGATGACAAAAAAAAAGTAGAAGTGTCTTGGTTTAGGGCAAATTTTGGGAGGAAATTTCCAAAGGAGTCCCTCTAGAAAGCAAATTGAAGCAGCCCTTTCTCCACCCGGTTTGGGAGACAAAAATCCCCTTCGAGAAAAGTGGAAAAAACTGTTTATTTAACAAGTAAAGTACTCACAAACATGGAAAAATGACTAGTATTAAACAGTGGAACCTCTCGTTGTTCTGAAGAGATGGCAAATTCAGGGACAGTCCTTGTCGCGGGGTGTAGCTCGGCTCGCTCAGTCTCTTGTCAGTCCCTCCTGCGCTGGAAAATGCCGCAGGGGCCACAGGCGCCAGCTCCCGGTGTTTCTCTGGGTTTTCGGTCCAGAGCAAGGCCCATCAGTTCCAAGAAAAAGAAGAGCCACAGTCGGGGGAACTTCTCTGCCTCAGCTAGCTAAAAACTAACTGAAAGCAAAGGAGAGAGCTCTGTCCTGCTGTCCGTGCTGCAGACAACACCGTCTGTGAGAGAGAAAGCTGAAGTTCTTATTTCTGTGTTTTTGAATGCAGCTTCTTCAGGCATTCCACCACTTTTCCTTCTTCCCTCCTTTACTTTCAGGTATAGTTTTAAAGGTGAAAAACTTATTTCTGGGCTAAACAGACAAATGGGAATACAATTCAACATCATAAAGTCACCCCAGGACAAGAAGCCATTTCTACTGTGATATTCTGCAGTATGCTTTTTTATTAGAGCTTGGAGGAGTTTTAAGTGAATGACTAAGTGTTCTTTATGTCATTATGTCTTACCTCTTGAATAAAACCACAATAATAATAATTGCAAGTTTCAGTGATATTTATTAGCATTTGCACAAAAATTGTCATTATAAAATTAGCAGCTTTACTTCCATGATGTATCATCAAGATCTGCTGCCAGTCACTGCCTACTGTAGTGATAAAATAAACAAATATTCCACCATAATTTACACCTTTTCCAAATGACTGAGGTAATTTTTGGTCTGCTATACCCTGCGATATTTTGTAAAAATGGTTGCCATAAATTAAAAAAGTTTATACTTCAAAGACCCGAGACAGTGTTTGATCTATTGTAGTTATGTGGCGTTTGAATTGCCTTAGAGAGTTGGGAAATATTTTGTAGTATATTTTTGTTAGAAGCATTTTGTGACCGGTGTTTGAATAGGTTCATGGAGCCAGTGCTCTGCAGATGCTTCCAAGTAACTTGCTGGCTTTGTAACTTGCCTGCAATGCTTGGATTCTGGATACAGAGGTCCAACAGCTTATTTCAGCTCTGCATTCTGGCTGAAAGAGTAATTTATTACTCTATTAAGATTAATCTGCTATTGCTTCTGCTAAGTTCATCTGAAGTATCCTAAAAGTCTTCAGAAAGAGAATACAGTGTGGTGCTACACCCTCTATTATTTTCCAATAGTAATCTCTTTGGACCTAACAACTGCAGCTGCATGTGCATTCATGGAACTGTGCCTTCAGTGGAAGTGGAATACATCCACTGATCTCACGATGATGATCCATCATGAGATGAGACCTGCAGCTAATGGATTATGTGAAATCAGAAAGGGTAAGGCATATGGCAGCTCCATGGTGTTGCAGTTAAAGTCCAAATAACTTATTTTTGCTACAATGCCTCAAAAATATTTCTGTTTAAATGTGCAGACTTGCACCAACAGTCTTGCAACTCGAAAAAGGAAAGAAAAAATGACCTCTTCCAAAGAAGTATGCCACTCACAGCAGGAAAGGATTTTTAGATTCAAACAACTTGAGTGACCAAAAAGATTGGTGAACTACACAGAAATAAACATCCTGCAGAAAGGCAATAGTTGGCACCTTAAAAAAAGAAAAAAAAAAAAAAAGGAAGGTAAAGGAAAGAAAGAAAGAAATCAAAGATTTAATTTTGCAAATAGGACAAACACAAGGAACAATATCTTACTTGATTACTTTCTTCTTGTAACTCTCATCAGAAAAAATGGAGTGACTTACATTACTGACCACACATGGTATCTTTGTGTTTAATCTCTCTGACTGTAATAATTTGTGGATAGGATTAATTTTTTTCACTGAAAAAGAAGCATTTTAGAAAATCAAAAGGCAAAATTTCTAATTTTTCTTAATTTATTTTGCAAAGTAAAAAAAAAAAAAGCTAATTATTTCTTACAGCTGAGTTATCTTTTTAAAGATATTTGGAAGTATAGGTATGTTTTTAACCCTGGTTGTAAAAAAGAGAAACAAGAACACACATGAATAAAAAGCTCCAGATTTTCAGTGAAATTTAGGCTTCTGTGACCTATTGATTTCTAAATGTCTTAACCAAGGTCAAAAGCATTTGTAACAGAATGTGGACCTGAACTAAGCTTGTCCTATACTCAGTAGAACATCGTTCATCTTAAGTGCTATGGTGATAAAATCCAATGATATTTTGAAAAATAAATTCAAAAGTATATTAATATGTAGCTATGTCACTACAAAGTTCTTAAATTAGGAATACACATTACTACTTTTTGCCTTTTTCTCAGTGTTACATGAAATAACAGCATTTTCAGGAGATGTCATTTTCAGCCACATCTGAAAATAATGTGCACATTTTAAAATGCAGGCATGTGGGAAATCATGGTGATTTAGTGACTGCATAGTACGTTTGATTTATGAGGGATCCTAGTTTGTGCCTGAACTCTGTGGGCCAAGGAAGAATCTTCAGTAGAGGAGTGGGGGAAAAATCCAACAACAAAAAAACTTTGGCATGTTCTGGTGGACACAAAACAATTTAAGCATCTAGACGCAGACGTTTGTGTGGTCAGCAATGTGTCAAATAGCTCTATTGTTTTAAATCCTAATTTAGTGTGCAGGGATGATCATAGTTTGGTTTTCTTTTTCTCTTGTACTTAGTTCCTACTTTGTCTGAATCATACACACTTAATAAAAACCTACTTTATAGTTCAGGCAGCTCTGAGCTCAGTGGGGTTGTTTTCCTTTGTGCTCCAGGCATATCTACAATATCTGGCTTGATTAATCTGTTGCCTTTGTCTAGCTCATTTTAAACGTCAAATGGATTGTTAATGTGGGAAAACATTCAGGCCAAATTCATCTTTCAGCTACACCTGTGCTGCCTAAGCAAAATCCACAGCACCCTATAGCAGTAAAAAGAGAGCAGAACTTGTAGCTCATTCAAAACAGAGAAAATACTCAAATCTTGGGTTAAGTTTTCAATGCTTGTAAGAGCTGAATAACTATAATTAAGCCTCTCATCAATATTAAAGGAAGTCCACTAAAATCAATGTTGTCTAACATCTACAGGACCAAGATTTTTCCTTTCACAATGGTCTCATCACCATACAAGCCAGGATTTTTTCCTTTTTCTTCTTTGTGAGGGCAACTCGTTCATCTTTCCTTTTACATGTATCTGTGTTTGCATTTTTCGTTGTCTGAAACATTTATATAATTTTCATGCTTTCCACTTAAAGTATTGATGAAACTCCATAAAGATATTCTGTCTGTCTAACCAAAGGTCAGTAGAATATCCATAAAGTTAAGAATTTACTTCAAAGTACTAAATTTTCCCTAAACCAGGACACTGATGTTTCAACATCAGTCAAAAGAACCTTCAACTCTTCACCTTAAACTTGCTTTATCTTTCCATGGCACTTTAGCTCGACCAAACTAGTTTTAATTAGCCAGCCTAAATTTGTCTTTTTTTTCCCCCCTAGTTTCAGTGGGTTTTTTGTTTTGTTTTGATTTGGCTTTTATTTTGTCACGGACACATGGTGATGGCTGTATAACCATCACAACCATGTGAGGTTATAGAGCTAGGTGCCTGAGCAATATTTATGTGTTCATGGTCTTCTGGGAGGTATTTATACATGAAGAAGACAGAAAATCTGTCGTACTTCAGGTAACTTGAAGAAACAAAATAGGTAATGGAAATGATCCAGTCACAGAGGCAGAAAGCTCCAGCAAGTTTAGGAATAACTCCCACAGACCTCCACGCTCCCGTGGCTGTACAAAATCTAAATACAGAACTGAGGGACACTCTAAGGAAAACTGATGGACATCTCCAAAACTGTGATTCAACCCATCTTAGTACATGATATGAATCTATGGAATTGTATCTCTCACACCAATGAGTTTGGAGAGAGACTGGGTCACTGACTTAGCCTGAATGTCTGACTTACCTACCTGCAAAACCTCTCATACTAATTAACTTGCTCTAATCATCATTAATTGATTTTACAGAAGAGTAATACAAAAGTCCAGGCTCTTGAACCTCAAGAGAATCTTTCTCAACAGTCCTGTAGAGAATAAAGAAAGCTACTGAAAGTTAGCATGTAATATATTCAGAAGGCAGACAAAACAGACTGCAGACTGCTAAGACTATCACCAAAAATCAAAGTTGAACTCAGTGGTGTGGTCATTTACATACTACAGATATATAATTTTTTTCTGACTCAACAGGATTTTTTAGTGTGTTTTTTGTATATGAGTATTTGCTTTTGAGCTCAGCAATATTCTAAGAGGTTATGCTGGCAGGTTGTATCTACAGGTATCTCTTTTAGAAGCATCCCAGGAGGATTCCAAATATTGCTTTATACAAAGCTGTGAGTTCCTTGACCACTTCAAAGGAAGGCATTCCTGCTGATCTAGCAAGCTGGGAATGCAAGCTTTACATGGTAATAAAGCCTATGATGCAAAACTAGAAAAGCTGATCAGCAGTGAGAGTGCTTCATATATTTGAGAGCTGAAAATGTGATGCTTTTTCTTCACTTAGACATAAATGCTCTGGTGAGTGCAGAGCTGCACCAAGATGTAATGATGGAGGCCCTGCTGCCTCAGCTGCTTCTTCAGCAAAGAAACTTAGGTCCAGCACTCATTCCACCAGTACAACCTCGAATGAGTCCCAGCTTCAGATCCACACCTGAAATAAAATCTGTATGCAGTGCAAGTCACCTTGAAATAACAACAGACATAAAATTCATAGGGGACAATACTGAAAGAGCAATTCTGAAGGACAACACTTTCTTTGCCCTTCTGACTAGAGAAGCTCTTTCGCTTTTCCTTGGAAACTGTCTTGTATCAAAGAATGTTTTTTAGGCCAGTGGCAAGTCCAGTGCAGCTGTTTTGATTAGCTCTCATTGCAGATGTGGAGGCAGCATATAGAGAATATCTACTTCAGAATCTTTGCTGTGAACAACACTTTAATGTTGATCTTAGCAGTGTATTGGTCAAGCTCTCCATTCCTGACCCACTGCTCATGACATACAACAGTTAACAGTGGTTCACTGTTCTTTTATTTGGTTGTTTAGTTTCCTCTCTATTTTTGCTCTCAGAAAATACTGAACTGAATCTTGCCTTGTAAAGCCCATATATACTCTTTCTGCACAGACTCCGTGATTTTTTGAACAGAAAATATAGCAGCATATCCTGAATTAAAATTGCCAACTTCCAGTAAGGAGGAGTTAATGATTTTAGTGACCTAAACAGGAAATAAGTTGTCTTTCCATCCAAATCCCTGAAGATCTGCTGTAAGTTTTTACTTTTGGTGAGTGAGGTATCTTAATCTGCAAGTCTGCAGAGCCTTGCATGGAGGGGAAACCTCCACAAGAAGAAGAACAGGAACCTAACTTAGGCTCATGGAGCTGCCCTGTAGAGCAGCCTGTGCAGAAAGATGACTGTCTTGAGTTAGGTAAGTTTGAGGATCCAGAAACCAATTCAACAACCATGGAGACTGAGCTATTCAAAAGCAGCCTGAGCAGAGACATCAGTAAGAGCTTCCTCTCCACATTGGCTCCAAGCCTGGTGAGGAGTCACAGGGAAGGAGTGAAGATTCGTTTGCTTGTTCAGTACTTGGGCTGCCATCCAAGGCCAACAGCAAGAATGTCAGTGGTGGTAGAGGTTTTTGTGATGTGGTGTACCCTCTCTGTCGCTCCAAAACTGCCTATGCTTTCCTTATTTTCTTGTATTCTTGGAAATTCCTTTTTTTTTTCTTTTTTTTTTTAATTTATTTTAAAACAGGGTAACCAGAAACATTCTATAAATCAACAGTATTCTTCCAGACGTGCATTTTGCTTCCTGGTAGCTACCCACATCACCTTCAGTGCTTAACAGCAGTTGACTTTTGAGGCTGTGTTTCTCAGTGAGCCCAAAGTCTTGTGGTTTCCTGACCACTGTGGTCCTTAAGGACTGATGAACAGAATCAGCTCAATACAGGATTCAGTGCTGACAGGAACACAATAACCCCAGTCTGGCACTGCAAGCAATTAAATGCCTAAATCACACAAAACTTAGTGAGATTTAAGCACAGGCTCTTGTTATCTGCCTTTAGCCACATTAGTCATCCCAGCCACTTTCAGTTATCATGGTACAGGTTTGACCACAATTTGAAAATCCAAAAAATGTGTCCTATTTAATGATCCTCAAGGTACAGAAAGGTTCTTACAGTAGGCAAGACAAGAAATTATACAATGATTGGTAGGAGACATGTAAATTAACTTATCACCAGACAAGCAGAGACAGTTTGGAGAGTAGGTACAAGATCACCAAAAGCAGATAGGGTGTTGCTAAATCAATTTTTATCTCTACCTCTTCCAGCCCAGTTTTTTCTAGGCATCCAAGGTGGATTACCCTTGTATAACTCACTTCTGCAGCAAATGTAGTTACATACAGAATCTTACCTTTTGTTCCTACTTCAATTACACTGTACTGCAATTTATTAGTACAGATTTCCTAATGATTTTTCTCTTAGAGAATATTAAGCAGCCACTGGCTCAGAAATATAACTGACTGCAGTGATAAGTTCCACAACTCAATATACTGACAAGGAAACGTATTTGTTGTAGTAGTTCTAGAGAATTGTCCTTTGAGAATGGCATTTTAAAGTGTTCACCTAAATTACAGTTGTGCCATAAATATGACAAGTTTAAACTACAGCAGCTGAGAAATTATATATATGAAAAATTACAGGGATATGATCTTTTTGCACTGGCTCATAAAGATTTAATCTCCTGGGTTAAGTACCCAGAACATAGCAGTTGTGTCAAGATAATAGCTAGAATGATGCTCAGAGAAATGTTTCTCATGGTTATTTCTCAGAGCTTTGATGTTTTCTTTGAAGAAAATGTCTTTTGTGGAGTACAGGTGCAAAGCTAGTGTGGTGGCCCCAGGGTGAGCACTCTTCTGGGGGAACATTGTAGGAAGGCAAACAAGGCAAGCGACCACTGAATGCCAGTGGCCAGTTGTTCTGAATGCCAGTTCATCTCTGAGCCTCTCAAGTTCTAAGAATGCCCCATACATGTCTGGTTAAAGCAGCACCAATGTCAACCAGGAAAATCATAGAACTCCAGAAGAATTTGGCAGAAATTAGGTCAAGAAGATGGTACAAATAATCCCTTCAAGCTCTGTAACAGTACCAGAATACCCCAAGAACTTTCTGAGAGATCTAGGTACTCTGGAAAGTATAGCCTGTAGAAAATCTGTAGATTACTGGGGCTGTGACAATGAACAGTGTTTTTTCCTTTCAATTTTTCCTAGAGTTGAAATTGTAAACTGTACCTACCCTGTGCAACCATTTCCATTATTTGACTTGAACTGTGCTAGATAAACATGTAGCCATGAAACTGTAGCTTTTGGTGTGATGGCAACCCTTGCTCAACATTCCAGCTAAGACTCCTAAGCATCAGGAGTCTGAGGAGGACCAGAGGTACATTGGATGCAAACACAACGCATATTCTGTGACAAAAGAGATCAATATCATCTTTAGCATGCAAGTGAAGGGTACTGAGCCAACAGGGAGAGCAGACCGTGCCCTGTGTGCAGCACAGTCTTCTGCTACCCTCTATGGAAGAATTATGCCCTGGCACTCTACACCTTTAAATTGCTGCAGAAATGCTGGAAGGTGTTCAGAAAAAAGATGAAAATGTAAAATGTTTTGAAGATGACGAAATTTTTGTCTATGGAGATACTTAAAAGGTTTTAATATGCTTATCTGATCAGAAGAAGAGAGGGAGAGTTAACAAGTATGAATCCTTTTCCCAAGAAGAAGAGAGTGGATACTAAGAAGTGCTTTGATCTAGGAGAGGAAGGCATCATGTATTACAAGAAACAATGGCCAAATATTTAACAGTTAGTATTGTTAACCAGTACAACAAACCACTGGCAACACAGATGGATTCTCTTTCTAGAATGCCTTTTTAAGATGAAGTAGAAGCAGATATAGCTTTCATAAGGAAAAGGTAGGTGATATTTAAAGGACTCTAATATATCAGAGTCCTAGGTAAATAGTCTAATGGTACCTCTTGGCCTTAAACTCTGTTGAATCATTTCCATTCATGACACATATATTTATTTCCTTCACATAAAATAGGTTGTTAAAAACACACACCATTAAAAAAAAAAATAAAATAAAGTCAAATCAAAACTAAAAATAAATACACAAGGCAGATTCACACACACAGAATCACACAAAATATGTTGCGTTGGAAGGAATACACAAGGATCATTGAAGTCAACTCTTAGCCCTTCACAGCACCATCTTTAAGAGTCACACCATGTGCCTGAGAGCATTGTCCAAACACTTCTTGAACTCTGACAGCCTTGGTGCTGTGACCACTTCCCTGGGGAACCTGTTCCAGTGCCCCAACATGTGAAGAACCTCTTCTAATATCCACCCTAGATCTCCTCTGACACAACTCCATGCCATTCCCTTGGCTCTTGTCATGGGTCACCAGAAAGAAGAGATCAGTGTCTGCCCCTCTTCATCCCCTCAGGAGGGAAAGTTGAAGTTGCAATGAGGTCTCTTCTCAGATGCCTCCAGGCTGAACAGAACAAGTGACCTCAGCCACTTCTCATACGGTTTCCCCTCAAGGCCCTTCACCATCTTTGTTGCCCTCTTTTGGACACTCTCTAACAGGTTAATGTCTTTCTTACATTGTGTCACCCAAAACTGCACACAGGACTGCAGGTGAGGCTGCCCCAGTGCAGAGCAGAGCAGGACAATCCCCTCCCTTGCCCAGCTGGCCATGCTGTGCCTGATGCCCCCCAGGACAGGACTGGCCCTCCAGGCTGCCAGGGCACTGCTGGCTCACATTCAACTGTCTGTGGACCAGGACCCCCAGGGCCCTTTCTGTGGTGCTGCTTTCCAGCCTCCCATTCCCCAGTCTATCCACACATCCAGGATTGCTCCATCCCTGGTCCAGAATCCAGCACTTTCCCTCATTGAACTTCATTCAGTTGGTGATTGCAAATCTTTCATTCACATTCCAGACTGCAGACTACAACTGTAAATAACTGCTTCTGCTGCAGATTAGGGGGGGAAAAAAGTGAAACAATTATTTTTAAGTGTTATTTTATATTTCTCATAAAATATTTTCTGCATTTAAAGCTGTTGAAAAAATTCTACTGAACACAAAATCAGATAAAAGCTGTGACTCTGAGCTCCCTTCACTTGTTGGGTTCTTCACAGTCTACTGGGATGTAGACACATGCCCTACAGCTTTTTTTTTTTTTTTTTTTTTTTTTTTTTTTTTTTTTTTTTCCACAAAAAGTGTCTATTTTCTTATGGGAAAAAACAGCTTTTGTGTAATAAATCTCCCAAGGATGGAATCTGGATGGAATACTGCATGGAATTGGGTCTCTGCATTGCGTCGTGTAGATACCTAATAAATAACTTTTTAGCCATATGCATGATAAAGGCAACTCCAATTTGCATGTTGCAAAATACTAAACATGAACCATGAATGTCCCTTTTTCACTAGATGGGAGGAAAAAAACAAGCTAAATTATACAGTGGGATTACTCTGTAGTTTTTAAAGTACCTTTTAGAGGAAATAAACTATTACTCACTTTTTTACATGGAAGAAGAACATCTCAGTAAACTGCAGTGATTCACTCAAAGTCACCAGATACAGAAGTGGCAGAACTAGGAGGAGACTTAGAGTCTGCTTGGTGACCTATGCTTCAAGCATATGTGAATGTCTGCTTGGTGACCTATGCTTCAAGCAACCTTACAAAATTTTCTTTTCCTTTATAAATAGAATCCCTTCACATTTCTTAAAATTCCTTGAGCTTAAATTGTGTTCAGGTCTGTGAGACTCTATAAGATTTCTTTTCTATATGTATTTGTTCTATGCATGCGACTGGCAGAGAGAGGAGGAAAGCTGGCCAAAACTCAGGTATTTTACTGTACATCTGGAAGCTGGTTTTGAAGACCTGGGGCGAAATTCTGGCCCAACTGAAATTAATGACAGAACTTCAATGGGGCAGAATTTCACCCCTGGGAACTAAGTAAAAGTATCTCCACCCTTATAAGCTGAGAATGGAAACTTGCTTTCAACATGACATTATTTGGTACTACCTATTCCACAGTAGTTCAAAAAAAGAGATGTGTAATCTGCTGACTCATCTCTTTATGGGAAATAAGAATAAAAATCATGGCAAATTCCATTTCACCAGCATATGAATACAGAGTTCAATTAATTAATGTACAACAAAAAAATAATGACAAAGCATCACACCTATGTTGCAGAGACATTTTTGTTACTGATTTAGAATGAGGCTGTTTCTGTTAACTTTTTTTTTTCCAGATTACATGTTTATATCTATTTGCCTTAACTTTGACAAAATTTACTATAGGGTTAAGGTAACAGTCAAAAGAACCAACAGTGCCCTCTCACAAAATCACAAATAGTCAGAATCTGACATCATGAATGAAAAAAAAGTCTTCAAAACTCAGAAGAAAAAAAACAAAAAGCAACAGGGTTAGGGGGGAAAATAAAACTCCTTTTTATTTCAAACAAATGTTAATTCAAAGCTAAGTGGAAAGAAACACCACAATTGCTTCTAAGACTTATATGTCTGGGCCTCATTTGTATGGAATTTTCCAAAATCTTTCAGTTCTAAGGACCTAAAGTCACTCTGTGCCTTTTGACTAGATGCTACAAGGCATTGTTGAAACTCAAACTTTAATATGAGTCAGCACAACAAAAAGATGCCAAGATATTTGTCCAGATGTTCCCTATTCTTCCATTTTAAAATGAAGACTAAGAGGATGAATTAACCTGGATGGAATCCTTCTTTTCTTTTGTTGCAAAGGGTAAAAGCTGTGAAATCTTTGGGGCTGACCACTAGGACTTCAGAATACCTGAGTTTAAGACATCATTGAAATGTGCTGCTGAAAGAAAATGGACTCTGGAACTAAGGCCCACCAATGCCACATAACAAAACTGATCACTCCAGTTCAAGTGATTGCCAACATCAGTTTTATAAGAAGAATTTTACATAATTATTGGTTAACTCTGCAAGTTCACAGTGAAAGGCTAAAGACTTGTCCTAATCCAGGCTATTAAATAGCATTATTTATTTCCATTTACTTTTTTTGTTGTTGTTGTTGCTTCCTCTCTATCTCATTCATTTTATTTTATTTGCTCTCTGGTCAGATCTCAAGACGCTCACCTCCCAGCTTCAGACAAAGCGTTTTCTCAGGTGTTGCTATCCTCAGTCAGTAGTGCTGAGGTTACCATGAGGAGACACAAACCAGGAGGGCTGTAAATTACAGCAGNTGTTTTCTCAGGTGTTGCTATCCTAGTAACCTCAGTCAGTAATTGATTCACATACATCACTTTCCAAGATGGCAGTGCTGAGGTTACCATGAGGAGACACAAACCAGGAGGGCTGTAAATTACAGCAGCACATTTACTGGGCACAGAGGAGCACAGCGAAGCAGCAGGTCAGCTGCCTCTGCTTATATTCTCATGTACTTGGAAAAGAAAGATATAAACATTTGATGTGTTCTGTGTATGAGTCAAGCATATTAAAAATCATGCTTTGAAATGCATTAGTTACCTGCTGAAAGAGCTAAAATCACGTAAGAGACTTTCAGATCAGTTTGATTCAGTCAACATTGGGATTTTATGAAGATGTAGCTAAAATATTCTAAAGTTCACAAATAAGGAGAGTGGGCAAAGGGGAAAGTGACAAATATTCCAATAAATGGTCTTGCATCTATCTATAAAGTAGTCTATAGTATTAGGAAAGGGTTTCACTTCAGACAAGTGAGGTCAAACTATCGAGAGAGGTCAGGCTAAACTTTCACGCATCTGGAGCAGGGGGCAGACTTCCAAAAGAGCCCATCTTAGGCTCATTTGTGACATTTATTCTATAGCCTGACTTTGCCTTATTTTATGCATATAGTTTTATGATTCACCTTACTGCAATTTGTTTTCATTCTGTTTGCCTGTCTTTCTTTTCTTTGCTGTTTCTCACAAATCTTTCCCATTTATGCTCTCCTCTTTGCTCTTAACCTTAATACTTTTTCTTTCCCTCTGTATCTCACTCCTATTGACTCTGTTACTAGTGATTTTATTTCAAATTCATTCTCCTATTAATAATGCATGTGAAGGTCATTAAGTGTCACTTACTTTGTTCTTCTCACAAAGTCCTTGTGAGAATACCTAATACCAAAAACATGCAGGATGGCCAAAGATGGGAGGTGTGATACAAAAGGGGGAGGCAGTTAGACTTCATGATATGAGAGTATAGATTTCACAATATTTGGAGCTACAGGGTGGGGAAGTAAAATTCAAATGACTGAAAAAGAAATCTGAGTTCTGTTTGCACCATCTCGTGAGAGATTAGTGCCTGTCACCAGACATTCAACAGCAAACATTTGAAGGTTTATGTGAAAAATATTGTCTCTCCCTTGGACAACAACAATGAGCTCAGGCAGGCAGAGAGACACCTTTGCAAAACTGGAATTCAGTGTGCCAGCCTGCTTCCTGTCTTCTTCACATATTTGGCCAGGGACAAGTAGTTTGATGTTCTGGTGCCAAGACAGGTGGTCCAACTCTTGCAACTAATCCTTTCCCAGAACGCCCTTTGTAACAGCCTGAGGACTTGGAAGACACTAAGGAGGCTTCAAAGCTTTTGCTTTTGTCTTTTTGCTTACTGGAGCTGTATGTCACTTTGGATGTGCATCCTACGATATGAGTTTTCTTAAGCCAAAATAAAGAGGAGGCAAACTGGTTGGATAACATTCAAGATTTTATTCAGCCTTTGACATCAGTGGGAACTTTTTGTCTGGCTTATATGACTCGTTATTAGTGTCCATATACACTGGGAGTCTGCAGAGCCCGACACAATGATTGTCTTGTCCATAGCACAAACACCTTCAGAGCTGGATCCTGGCAGGCATCATTCCCCCTCTCATGTGAATATGACAGTGAACAGGGAGTATTCAGCATCCAGGAGATTAGGGCCTTGAGCTGCTCAAACATCCTTGTTCTGTTAAAATAAAGGCAAGAAAGGCCTTTGCTTGAATATAGCTGTGAGATACATGTCCCCTATAATTACCTAATTTAGCTGTAAAAAAGAACACCACACTTAGACCTGGAAAAGGTCTAAGCATTTTTGGGAACTGTTTCGAAATAGACCAAATTTAAGTCAATGTCCATCTGATATCACTTAGTTGTTGTGGGATCATCTTTTGAAGTGGCTTCTTTCAGCGTTGGCTTGGGCCCATAAACCAGTCAGCAATGGTACATGTTGCCACCCACATTTAACTGAGAGGCTAGCAAGGCACAGCTGGAAATAGTCATTGCTCTAGAAAGCAATAGAAGCCAAGCAAATGAAGAAAATGCTGACTCATGTCTTTGGCTAGCTTGGTTTTCAGGAATTTGATGGGGTTTGAATTAGAATTGTTGAATTGTATATGGGGAGATATCAGAGTCCTGTCAAAAATTTCCTGTCAGAAGATACTAGCTCATTCTGACTACAAAAGGCAAAATTTTGAGTTTCCTGCATTGTAGGGCTTTATGGACTTTAACTGTAATTTAGCAAAAATATAAAATAAGCGTATGCTAATTGTCAGTGAGGACTTCTGGAAGAGGTAAAGAAAAGTGGTGGTGGTAGATCTGCTCAGCTTTACTGGGAAAAAGAATTAAACAGGGCTAGTTTGCTGAAGTGTTAGAACCAAAATTTTGCCTGAAGTCTCTTAACAAGACATTAGAGCAACAAGTAGAACAGTGCAGAAATTAATCAAAAGTAAATAGACCTTAAACTTGCAAGGCTTTGAGAAAAGTGCTAATTCTTATAACAGAAGCCCAGTGGATGACTGAAAAATTCTCATCTTCCTTTCACCTACAGTACTTTTAAAATGGTGTGAAGATATGGTAATAAATATCTATTTTTATTTAGTTCTTGTTTGTTATCCACTGGAGTTTTGTAATACTGTTTACTGCATCTTGCTAATTATTTGCATTCCAATAATAGAATAAGGAATGTCAAAGATCAGACTCTCACTTAAGTGCATTGCACAATACTAGTAAGCGTCCAAAATGTAAAAAAACCCAAAAAACCAAAGAAAACAACAGCAGGTCAAATAAAAATGAGAAGGAAGGGACAGTTTCTCCAGTTTAGAAGTAGAGCACTGAATTATCCCTATTGTATAGATGAAGCATTAAAGTCCTTTAGACTTCAAAATTCACAGTCAAGGATGCAGAAGTGATGGGTGCCTTGGAAGTAGAGCAAGAACGTTAAAAGTGTGGAGGAGCAGAAAACAGCACTTCTGCTTCATAAAGTATATCCAAGCTTCAAATGTGTTTTCATTGCTATAAAGAAGGAAAGCAAAGCTTTCCAGAATTTCTAGGAGGAAACAAATGAACAGGAAGCTCCAGGAAGACTAGGTAATAGGTACAGTCATGTGTTGTTGGAGACCAGGCTCACAGATGTTCCAGAAAACAAGAGCGGACTTGAACTAGAATTGTGCTACCAGTAAAGGCCTGAAACTCTGCATCAGTTCATCTATGTTTGCAGAGTCATCCTAGAGCTGTAAAAAACAGCCCACAGAATTGATGGGACATTTTAACTTCCATGACGTGTCAGTTTTCACCAAGTAATTGTTCTGTAAAAAAAAAAATTTTTCCTCCTGCTCTGAGCCCTTGTTTGTCAGGATGCAGTGCAGGTTGGTATCAATTTTTTCTGTTAGTACTATTTTATTGATAAAAATTTTGTGTAACGTGGGCATATAAATTTCATGTATTTAGACTTCAAAAAGATACTGGAACTATACCACAAAATAAAATATGCTAGTGTTCGATGCTAACATCTCCCAGTCACTTCTGGAAACACAGACCATCATTTTTTATTGACTAAGTTAACTTTAAACATATTTCCTTCAAATGAATTACGGTAGGTTGAAGACCTACAGTCACTTTTTCTGGTCTCAACTAGCCTTTGTTTTCCACACCATTCATTCCAAAACTGACAACAGGAAAGGTCAGGTAGGTCATGCCTAGCTAGTCCCAAATGCCACAGTATATTATCCAAGACAGAGAATATAATTATCTTTTCACAAGTGGTAATTAGTAAGAATAGCCCCCATCAATTCTATTTAACATTCAACATTTGTAATGTGGCAGAAGCCAAGGCATTACAACAGCAAGACCAAGTTACCTTAATAAAGTTGAAACTAACATCAAACGGAGAAGATTTTTGTGTGAGCAGAATTGTTCAAATATATGAAAGTTGAAGAAAATATTTATGCAACTTCTTCAAAGTATTTTTGTAAAATTTTCTATAGTGAAAAGATGTATTTGGTTAGGCTGTTCCTTCTGCATCCCAGCATACCTTACACTTCCAATGGATAGCAAATAAGGAACAAGTGTTTTAGTATTAATATGGGGTAGTGTGCTGAGAGTATTATGAACTCCTTTTCATAGAGAAGCAACTTTTTAAAAAGGAAGAAAATTATCTTCCTTACTACTAACCTCATTCACAGGGAACAGAGAAAAAATTGAGTTAAAAAGAAGTAAGCAGTTAGAAAAGAGATAGTTAATTGGGGATACTTCTGTTTCTGGATGCCTGATGTAAGTACTCAGAATTATTTTCTGAAGTTTCCAGTTGTGGTTTGGCTTCAGCCCACATCTCCTCTCTTCCAGGTCTGTGCTATAACCACAAGATTGTTCTTCAATCCCTCTACAGTGAATAAAATGAAATTATACAGATATTCAAAGTCTTCATTTGGGTGTCTATGGACTAAGACTGAAAGTCTCCTGGATCACCAACAAAGAGTTCATACACTACGAGCATTTATTTCCTATCATGCCATATCCACAGGATCATTTTTTTGCCAAGTTAACTTTTCTTTATGTAATGGTCTCCAGTTCCAGCACTGAGTGAAATGGCCTTGGACTTGATCATGTGGGATTGTGCTACGCACTCTTAGCATGAACATGTCTCTCTGATTTCTTCTGAGTGATGTCTATTTTTCTCTTATTTGTCTCAAAATTACAAAATCCTTTTCTGGTGGATTCTCAGTTGAAAAGTTCTTTCCCTGCTTTGTCAAGGGGAGCAAATACATTCAGTTTGGCACCAGACTCACAGAGAATTCCAATAATTCCCATAGCAACTTAGCCACAAGCCATTTGGGATGATCACAGAGATGTCCTATGGGAAGGATTGAATTAAATTTCCCCCACTTCTTTCAACAGCTGAAAAACACACTGTATCCTTCCTTCCTTTCTCAAAGAGCACAGCCAGCCCCTGACAGTGAACCAAGCATACACTTGCATCAGACTCTGTATTTTGCATTCAGGAAAATCAGTTTCTGGTAGTTATCTAGTAGTACAAAAAGTCGTGTTATATGAAGAAAGAGTGATTTTACTTTTTAATTTTTTCCTTTCTAAAAAGAACTGGCAACACTGCAGATAATTGACCGAAATTGAAAAATTTATTAGCAAAACTTGCACAGAAGTGTCAAAGTTTAGAGGATTCCTGATAAAAAAGGAAAGACTTATTGTCAAATGGCAACTACCCTTGAACTAAGAGTACAGGGTGGTGATGGAGAAAGAAATGGGCTGTGCGTTCAAGTTCATCCCAAGCATTTGTGGGTAGCTCTGGAAGACTCACACAAAGCTCTTCTGTAGATGCATGGAGGGGCTTTGACAAGTTCTGACTTGCAATGACCCAATTCATTGAAAGCCTTAAACCTTTTCAGCATTACACATCAACATCCACCTGATTTTACTGGTGAAACTTTATACATAGCAGAAGATAATAGAGAATACCTTTTTACTGGGCTTGGATCAGTGACCAGTAGCACATCATAGACTCTATTTTTCCATCCTCTACCATAAAGATGAGCATAACTCAGTATCAGGTAGTTGACAACTATGGCTCTATCAAAAACTTTTACATGTCTCATTCATGCAGAAATTACTTTTCCTCCTCTCCATCTGTCAAAAAGATGTAACTGTCTTGACAAATGTTCTTTTACAGTTTACAGAAATCACATTGGCCCTCAAGACTGAAGAGAAAGCCAAAAATTGCCTTGGCTGGTTACAGATGGAAGAATTTGTTTTACTGCCTCAAAGGTTATGAGTTGTCTTTCCATTTGCTATTTGATTACAGCAGTGCATAAGATGCTAAAACTAACTTCAAGGTCTGCATGTGAGACCTGAGAAGGTGATGATATAACTGGTCACACAAAATACAAAAGAAAAGAAATAAAAACTGCTGGATTTTTATGTGCATGAGCTTGAGACAATAGGATATTTGCCCTAGGCCAAACAGAGAGTCATCATCAGTGTCAGGATTTGAGCACCAGGCCCCAGGTATGTTGATCTAAGCCTTCCACTTGCCTCCTACAAGCTCTGTTTAAGGAAAGGACTGTTCAAAGCTCAACACCATGAACTCACCACAAGTCTGAAGAAAACGCAATTAGTTACCAGCAATGACCGCACCCTGACCCTCATTTCAAATGCTTGTAACATTAATTATTAACCAGTGAAAGAACTAAAACCTTGCAAGGGGCTGTTCTGAAGCACGGATCAACAATAGCATGTGATGTGCTTGAGACAGACAAGCAATCACCAGAGGTGCTCTTGTCTGGTCTATTTGGTTGGCTATAGCTTGAAACCCCTTAAAATAGATATATCCCACTTCAAATTTCTTTCCTTGAACTGTTACAGAAAGAGAAAGGAACTACCAAGCAATAAAATAAAGAAAGACAATGGGTTACAGAGGAACAGTTTCCACTGTGAATATCACTGACAGAACCATTTTAAGGCACAAAGGTGAAAGGACTTTTTTATAGATGCGGAAATCCTGGTAACACAGTCTCTTTGTTTGCAAGCTACTGAGGTCAGAAAAAGCTTGCCTGAGTTCTTTATGTACAAACGCCTAACATCCTTGTTCCTGGCTCAGGGGAGGCACCTCCTAATGCCTGCTGTCAACTCATTTGTGACACGCAACTGTAGTCAAAAAGGGCTTGAATTGCTGGGTTTGTAATGTATACACACATTGTTCGAGATTATCTAACAACATTAGCCTCTGGGAAAAGGATGGCTTCAGGGCTCTAATTAAAAGAAATCATAGACAGTCAAATCAGGAGCTTCCTATTTGTATTTTATTTAATAAAGAAGGAATGACACAGATGGAATTTCCCTCAGCTTTGCCATTTCAGTAAGGGGCAGGGGGGTGCAATGGGCCTTTCAGAGCTCTGCAACAGCCGTAAACTAGTCCCAAATCGATTGCCATCCCCAAACACATTCTCTGAGGGCTTAACGGCATTTTCACGTGGGATCCAAAGCAGGCGGTCTTCAAGGAAAGTTATCGCATCTGGTCAAAAAAATAAAGTTGACATTTTTTGACAAGACCCTAAAGTATGATTCTCCCAAGAGGGTTGTAACATAGAAGAGGCTGAGCAGGTGGTAATAATCAGCATTACATACATTTGAGCATTTTCTATAACATGGATTACCATGGAATTCCTTCCTCCCCCTCCTCTTCTGGGGGAGACTTGCACAAATTGCAAGCATTTTCAAGTCGCTTTGATAAGCATTCCTATCACCAGTTTCACAGCTGTAGCTAAATTGTTTAAAATATATAAAACAGCCCCACCCTCCAGTGGAGATAAGGACTAGGGAAGCAGAGGACTCTCTTCCCTCCCTTTCTCAGCTCTTACTTAGCCAGTTTTCTAATTGCTACCAAAAATATTCGACTGTTGTGCTTAAGCACAACATAGAGGTGCTTAAGCAGCAAGAAGTTACTGTCTGCTTTGTAGCAAAGGGAGGATGCACAGCCACACCTCAGAGTAAGTCAGTGGGTAAAACCAAAGGTAACTAAGCAATGATTAGTGTGTACTTAGAAAAGGGCAAGATGAAATTCAAATCTTTTACCCCAATTCTCCTGCCTACAAAAGAAAGAGGTCAAAAGGAAGAAGGTCTGATAACAACCAGAGCCCCTTTGAAGGCTGATGCAGGAATCCCACAGAGAAAGAGAGATGTGACAGTATTTCTCCCATGTGTGCAGCCATACCCAAAGTCTCCAAACTGGGAGCCTTGGATGCCACCCTGATCTTGGGAACTCAGCTGCCTGTGCTGAGAAGTGGCGTCTGCCACAAAGACCTTACAATTTAAAACGATGCAATGAAACAATGAAGTTGACATTAGTAAATGCTTTTGTAATTAGTTTAGTGGTATCATTTCACTGAATAGTAAATTGACAGAAAAATTCAGTTTCTGGAGGTCACTGAAGCAATTAGGAAATGGTGAGTGGTTTCTGCCACAAAAAAGGAGAAGAAATGAACTGTAGAAATAGGGGATAGAGAAACTGTCTTCAAGATAATCATTTCTATTCAGAATTTTTTATCACCTTTTAATTTTTCATTTCAGAACTTTTTCTTTGTTTTCATACATTGTTTTAATTGGGTTTGAATTTAAGACTATTTTTCTTTTTTAGTTGGGTTTGTCGGGTTTTTTTTCTGGGAGAAGAGGATTTTGCTAGGGAAAGAAAGCACTGGCCAAAGTGCCTGGATCAAATAATCCTTTCTGAATCAACATAAAGCAATTATTGCTGTTTCTAAAAATACACATCTATATCTTCTTGGGTTGTTATCTATGTTTTTAGGTTTAGAATATTTTACTTAAAAATCTATTTTTTAAATAACTGGAATAGTAATATGCCCCATTTACATCCCCCTCAATCTTTTAATATTTCTACATCTGTGTAATTATTTTATGAATTGCTGCAGCACTAGCTTTTAATACTTGAGCAGTGGTACTGATAGACCCTTTTCATTCTATCTACCTCAGTTAATATTTGCCTCACTCTGATAAAATCAGACTTTAATATGTATGTGTTTGTAAAAGGATGTGAAGATTTTTTCTGTGCTTTTTTCCCTCAGAAGAGCGCTAATTATCTGTTCAGGTAGTTATTGGATACTATATTTTGTTTTTATCATCAACCCTGATAATTTAGGTTATTTTTAGCTGAAAATCCTACAGGATAATTTTTCTTTCATCACAAATATGCTTACCCTCCAAAGAGCAACTCTGTCAGCTCTCTCCTGGTTTCAGTCACAGTCGTGTTATTTGCACTTTTTATTATTTCATTTTTTTTCCAGAACACTGCAATCTGCTTTTATTTTACTTAAATTCTGGAAGGGCTTCAACAGAGGGAACCCACAATAAAACTCTAGCATGTTCTCCCATGGTCTCCTTGACTAAGTAATGTTCAAGTTTCAGCACAGTGAGGAATTTATTTCCAAAGCATACAAGCAATTTCCCCTGAAGCCAGAGAAAATAAATGATACTTTTTCTGGTTCATTTCTATCATTTATGTTGCAACTGTGTCTAACAGTATGATTAAAAGATGTTTATTAGGACTATATATTCTTACATGAAGAAAATTAATACCCATTTTTACTTTAAAAGATCATTTTGTTAATGATATTTGAATAGCTCCTTGGAAATATTAGGGATGTGTCCAGAGAAATGTCTCTGTGTGTAGAAGAAGGAGTCTGGAGAGGCTGTAATATAATCTTGAGATATGTACAGGATTGTCTCCCTGTGTTTTGACAGTCTCTGCAAATTCATAGCACTTTTGTGAACTAGCATAAAGAGGAGAGAACTGAGGTATCATGGTACCCTCAATAAAATGAAGCCCTTTCAATGAACTTAGCAAGATCTAACTATCATGAATCAGGGTAAAATTTGAATCGCTGCTGTTTCAGATAATGCCATTATCCTAGAAAAGTGCTCTGCCCTGGTCTTACGTCTCTTTGTCCTCATATTTCTCTAGTGAGCTCTACCAGCTGGGTGTAAGCTACCAGTGGCTGCCCTCTGGGGTTCCCTCTTCTACCATTTCACGAGGTACAAGGATGCTCTTAATGGAAAGAAGATATCTTTCAGTCCTCAGCCCTACAGGCCTTGTCTTAAGGACTGGGACTTCTAGACTGTTCAATGAACTCCTGTCTTGACTCACCTTGGACAAAGCCCTGTAACCTTGAGACTTCTAACTCCAACCTAAAATTTGCAGTGAGTCTCTCCAGGTTCATAAATAAGGCATTTAAAGCTTATTTCAGATGCCTGAGTGTTGACACAGTAATAAAGCAATTCAGGAATGAATTATGACACTCTCATGTGACAAGGGATGTCATCTTTCTATTGATAGAGTGAAATATTAAAACCAATTACTTTTTGTCTGATACCTGGAGCCACATAAATGCACATGGGAGAGCAGACTGGAAAATGAGAGTTGGCACTAAAGGTGGCTGAGGTTTGATTTGCATACAGCCAAGTAAAACAAACTAAATAAAACATGTATGCAAAAGCAGTATTTTTACATGAAGGGAAATATAAAATACTGTTTTCACAGGCATGTCTGTTGGGGAAGGTAAGACATTACTAATACCTAAGTCTGTTTGTATCGCTACGATACTTGCTGACTCTGAGCTCAACATAATGAACCCACTAGTGAAGTTAGTGGTTCAGGGCCATCTCCCATGGATGTTTTGCAAATTCCCATTAAGGTAAATAATATTAAAATCCCCACAAAAGCTGGTCATTGTGGCAAAACATGGAAAAGGAACTCCAGTACCAGAAGTGGCATGCAGTGGTCTCAGGGAGTTTCTAGCTTTTAGGTTCAGTAGTGCCTCTGGCTAATGGGACCATACTTAGTCAAGCCAGTCACTTAGAGATCTTCAGACTCTCTTCCTTCTCCTTCCTGTTTCCTTACTTTGCAAGCTGCCTTCTATTAGACGTCTTGTTGCTGCTTGCTTTCAGCTGAAGCATCTGCATGGACACAGCAGGATGCAAGTCTCTGATTTCCATTCACACACAGCATTCCTGTTTCTAATGAGGAGACTCTGAGATCTTGAACCTCAAAGGGAGAATAGAGGGCAATTTCACAACTGGGGAAAGTTCAGCAGAAAATGTGGTCTGAATTACCATGTAATTCCAAAACATTGGCTTTGGTTGCTGTCAGTTCATCCATACAGCAGTGCTGTGTAGTAAAAAAGGTTCATCTATACTTGGACAAACACATCCAAGACGCCCTGCCTGGCTGACACCTGTCACTGCTTCTGATGCCATTGTCCACACTGCCCAACATGAGCCAGGCTCCAGTTTCATCAATAAAATGATTGATTTTTTATTGTATGTTGACTCTGGAGGTTTGCGATGAAAAAAGTTCCTCTCCTACAAGAAACTTCCCAAAATCTAAATAAAGTCAGCGCAGGTAAGGACTGTGGATGTGCTGCTCCACTTCCACCTGCATCTACTGCATTTGAACCACCATATATGTTGCAAATTTAGGTCTCTGAATTTGTTGAACTGAGAACAGGCTAAAAATATTGAAACAGTGCTAGGTGTTTAATGATGTGGTTCTCATAGTCCACGAAGGGCAAATAAATCCTGCATGGATTTCATATTTGCATGAAGAATTACACATTATGATGTATGAGACATTTGATACAATCTTTACCATTACTGCACATTTAAAAGGCATTGGTTTTATGAGCACTTCTTCTAAAGTTCAAATTTAGGCTCTTTACATCAAGAAAATACTTTCTAATAGATTTGGGGTAGCTCATACAAGAGCTGTTTGTTTTATTTCCTGGAGTGCCTGCCATGAAGTGACTTTTCTATCTGACTTCTCATTTTACACTTAGGAAACTAGATTTGATACTCGTTTTTAACATTATCAATTAATCTTCAGAGTGCTCAGCAGCCTAGGCTGGACAAAAATGGAAGAAAATTCATGAAAAAGTGAGTCTTTCATGAAAAATAGCCCAGCTAATGATGTGCTGGCTGCAACCTCCTCGTGTTTTATCCTGTGGGATACATCACTTGAACAAAGCTGAAAAGATATGCTGATACACTGTTCATGCAAGGGAAATACTTATGCTCCCAGTTTGCCATTGGCAGAGACTCTTCTTTCTAGCAAAATAGCTGTGGCCTACATAAATGCTGACTTGTAATTGCAAAACACATGGTCAAAATGCCATTTGTAAGCCTGGGGTTACTCATAAGTTCTAGAGACTTTCAGGCCATTGCCCTGAGCCAGATTGCAAGGCCCAGATTGTTTTAATGTTAAGTGTGATTGAAAAAGAGCCTCTACCCTGTTACTGGAGCTATGAAAACCAATTGCACAAGATGCAGTATTAGGCATGTTTCAAACATTTCAGGAAGAGATTAGTTAAATGGTATGCTGGGCCTTTTCCTCCAGCTGGGCCCACAAGCAGCAATAGCAAATCCAGACTTTTCACTGAGGCTGGTAATTAGGTCTGCCTCACTCCCAGGAGATTAATTCTCTGCAGAACAGATTATTACAGTCCAGCTTCTGTATCCACGGGCGGACTCAGTCAGCAGGCTGATTTCAATTAGAGAAGTTAAGTGCTATTGACTTCTCCCATGTACAAGAAGTAGGCATGGCAGGTAGGAGCTAGATAAGAAACCAGATTACTGAGTTAATCACAGTTACAAATACTAGAAAGAACCTTAATTTCTTATTTCCTAATCAAATAGGTGAAGATTCATTCCTTTATTTCATTTCTGAACCCTTTTAGATTATGACTTGAAAAGGAGGAAAAAATGGTATGGTTTTGTTCTAGTCTTCTATCATATGAGATGAGGAAACACAAATGTTTTGTCTCACCAACTAAAGTCCTGTCTTGTCTACCTTAAAAGGCTCTCTGGTGATGGAGGACTAATCAAGTTATAACCACATAAGAGGGAGAGGGCTGAGGTCATGGTTTAACAGTGCAGGAGCTCAGAGAGCAGTATTGCTTTTTCATGGATCTATTTCCCTGGATGTGGTGATATATTCCCACACTGTTAGTACAAAACAATTTACCGTAGGTGTGACAAAAGATAGTCCTCTTTTTGAAGCACTTGGCCAAAGAGAGGCTGTAGCTTCTTCACTGTGGCCAAAATATCAAAGTATTTGTAGTCCTTGACGATCTCAGCCCAAGCAGGTGTACTCCTTGGGGAGCATGTGCATGTTTATGGTGACCTGTCTGTTTCTTGGTCATTACTTTCTTAATACTGATGGATTAAAATGATCTTACAACTCAATAAGATGTTCAAATCCTGTTGAAAATGAGTAGAGATTCATTTTGCTTTCACAGTGATAATCAAAATGTTGATGTTGCTGCCCCCCTTGCATATACCAAGAAGACTCACAAGGTGATGGATTGCATAGCGTTTTTAAAGCACCTATTCAGGGGGTTAGAAAAATGTTCCCAGAGGGGATTATGCAGTCTATGTATCAGAGGTAGTAAGGACAGATGTAGAGGAGGGGTTGAGAATATTGAGTGTACACTGTTTCCCTTTGTTGCACTAGCAAAAAAGCCAAATATTTTCTGTTCAGTGACAGCAGGGGCTGCTGAGCAGGTGGAGAGAGATGTGCAGGTGGGGAGATCACACAGGTTCCAAGAGATACTTCACATCTGTGCTCAAGGCCTTTCTTTCATTGCAGCATTTATCTCTTCTTTTGAGACCCCTGACTGCAGAAGGGGTGGTTTTTGCTTCTTCTTTTTTTTTTTTATAGCTCAAGAGTGATGATAAAATAATAATGCTTACCATTTACCTCTTCAAAGTCACAATGTAACAATGACTTCAGTCTCAAAACTGTGCTGTGAAGTGGGTGAGTTCTTTCAGCACTGTTCTTTGCAAAAGGTAAAGGAAGAGATAGAGAGATGCATTTTCAGCTGCCTCAAGAGATGCAGCCAGATACTGGCCAAATCTGGGCTACGGCTTGGAAAACGCAGCAAACGTCTACAGAGTGTACTGCAGCACGGCAGTGAGGTCAGGAATGAGCAATGGCTGGGTCTGTAGGAATTCTTGTGGAGTGAAGAGCATAAGCAGGTTGTAAACCCTGTGCTGAGACCTCCTGGTGCTCAGCTCCAACAACAGCTTTGGATCCAGCTCCCCCACTTGAAGGACAAGAGAGTGGAGGCAGATATGGGTGTTCACAGGGAGGACTGTGCTTTGATGTTCTTGTGCTCAGCTCAGCTCACAGCTGGACTCTCCTAGAGCACAGTTGTAGAGGCTGTAGTGGACTGGCATATTTGGAGGTGAATTTTCTGAAGTTAGTGGCTACAGTCTGCCTAGATCATGCTTTTGTTACCTAAATCATATTTCAGGTTTTCTCTTTGTAGCTTTACTCCCCTGTTAGTATCAACAAATTTCATTCAGAATTTTGCAATTTCCTTATTTCTTTGCACCAATACTAGGTGGTGCTCAGACATGACGCTAATTCTGCCCAGATGGATGAAGAGTCTGAAATTTACTAGAACTTATTACTGAAAGACCCAGTCTGATTAAAATTTAAAGGGATGACAATTCAGATCAGTTCTAGTTTTTCCAAATCAATTTATCCACCTGTGACAAAGCTACAAAATTATCAAGTCTTCTCCTCAATACATGTGTGAATTTCTTGCTGCTACTGGAGATTTTCACGTGCTCAGCTTCTGTACACAGTAGAGCTTCAGTCACTGCAAAAGGTGGGAGTTTTCATCTCATAGAAGTTTAAAAGAAAAAGTAGATTTGACAGAGTGTTATTTTCAAAAATAATCACCTTTTATTGAGGTAAAAAGTAAAGAAACATGATGAAACTAGGACAGCTTTGCCTGATAGTGGAAATAAACCAAGCTGTTTAATTTCAGTAACAGAGTCATTAGAAGTCCCTTTTATATACATGTACATCATGAAAGCCCTGCTAAATGTTCCTCCTGTAGGTTAAAGTCTCTTCTATTTCCATAAAAATATATTACTGTGTTATGATATTGCTATTTCCATATATATGGAAACATATATAGAGAGATTTATGTGTATATGTGGAAATAGCAATATTCTGGCAAATTTCCCCCCAGTACTATTTCTATATATGTGTATAGGAATATACATTCTAAAAAAGGTAGAGCAGATCTGTACCCTGACACTTCCCCAGCAGTAAACAAAGTAGAACATTTTGACCAAGTGTAGAGATGAAAAGTTACTATAAATTATTCAGCCAGGTATATTCCAAAAGCCAGATTAACTGTTCCTGAATATCTCATGATATTTATCTCCTGTATTCTTTAAAACTTCCTTGTGGTGAAAACTTCAGCATTTCCCTAGGCAAGCTATTCCAGAACTTAACTTCCCTTACTAAGTCTTTTTCTATTGCCAAACATGTCATCCCCTCTGTGATTTAAGACAGTAGCTTTTTGCACCATCCCTACTGAGCAACAGCAATAATTTATTTCTTTCCTGATGCAAGAGGGAAGTGGATAGGTCTAAATTATTATTAATTCTTCACAAAACAATATTAATTTTTTTCCGCTTCCTTGAGGTGTCCTTGGAAATCTCTTTGGCCAGTCATCTGAGTATGCTAGGAAGAATTTTCTTAAGGCATGGATAAGAGGTACCCAACTCATATATTTCAGCCCAGCAAGTTCATCCAGTGTCAGAATTTACCAAAAAGGCTTAAGTCCTTTCAGCTCTTCTACCAATCATTTTCCCTCTCTATGAAGGATCATGCCAACACTATTCCATCCTCTTACAGTAATGCACTACAAAATATTGTGCTATATTCATTTATCATTTGATCTAATTTTTGTCTTTACTCTTCAGATTTTTTTTTAAATTTTTCTTCCATCACATTTGCAGTTAGTCTCAGGAACTTTGATGCCATGTCTGCTTTTCTCTGATTGTGGGGCTCAAGTTCTTTGAAGAACACATGGCTTCACCAAGTTTGAATCACTCTAAACTTCTGTGGGTTTTTTTTGTTTGTTTGTTTGTCTTCTTTAAAATTGGACAGCTTATTCTTGTATCTATAATATAATTCATTAGAAAACCATAAATTCTTTCAAGCACATATATTTAATTCTGTTTTGCTGTGGTCAGTGTCTATAGCAACAAATAAAGACTAATTTCAGCACTAGAATGACATTACTGTATTTTCTTCTTCACACCATAAGGAAACCAACTTCTGTGTCACAAACCCAGGTCTGAGTCCAATTTCACAAACAGGTAATATCATCACAAAGTCTTATATGCTTTGCTTTCTGCAAGTCTCTTTAAAATGCCTCATGCTTAATAAGCAATAAAGATGACATAGTCACTGACTTATAGGAGATATAAGAAGTACAGCATGTAATTAAAATTGTCAGGTATCATATCTTCTCAACATTTACCCAATTCATAAATTCTTATTTGATCTATATCCATTTCAATCACTCCTAGTGATCAGTATGACTGCAGTCACTGTGTGCTGAGCATATTTTCTACAAATTAACAATGCTGTTTTGAACTGTTTCCCAGTATGCCTAGTCAAAAGCAGAAATATCTATTCTACAGTATATTAAAAAATTTGGTATTTTTTTTCCTGAATTAAAGCTGAAATCTAAAATAAAGCTGCAAATAGAATCTAATTCAGGAAACCTTTCTTCTTTGGTACTATTCATCTAGTCAAATCCAAATCTTCAATATAAGAAAATTCCTGTCTTACTATTGTAGTTGGTGTCCTAATGTCAAAATATAATTCAAATTATTTAAAACACGCTAAGTATACTCGGTGCACAAATCTGAAAGAAACAGTCACCTTATTAAAATGAAAAAGGCAATTCTCTTTAATAATTATTTCTACTTCCAAGCACCAAAATTGATATTGTCCAATTACATGCCATGATTTTTATTAAAATGTTTTTTCCTGCAGAGTCTAGTAAAAAAATTGATTGCATCTCTTTATATTCTAATATAACTGATAAAAAGTGAGACAAACAGGCAGAACTGAAGCACCAAAAATAATCAGTTGGATGAAATTAGCCAAATAAAAGTGACTATTATGGTACTATTGCTTTGGGACTTTTTGTTCCTCGTGCTCTGTGTACACTTATGCACTGATGTTCTTCATTTGTACCTGAGGACCTCACTCTGAGTTCACATTTCCTCCCACACTAATCCCCTCCTGCTGTTGACTGAAGATGGTGAGTGTATACAAGTGTAAACAGAAAATAATAATTTTGAAGATATCAGAAAATTAATTTGGCTGGTTGAGCAGAGGTAGAACAGCAGTGCCTTGCTCTATCACAGATCTTTGGGATGTAAGGGTCTGCAATTTTTTGTTTTATTTTAAGAACAAACACTTAGCACCATGTAAACACACTGACCATCTAACTTTGGAATAAGTTTTTGTCAGCTCACTGAGACTCTCACCCTCCTTTCTCACTCCTTTTTCTCCTGTTATCCAGAAGAGCATGGGCCTGTGGTCTGCATATGTTCTATAATGCACTACTGTACAACTGTTATATCTTGAAAGGTGCTTATTTGAACAAAGGAAAACTAGGAGAATTCAAACCCAACTACTAAACTTAGGGTTCTAGCTCATGACCTTTGTATCAGAGACTCGCAGTTTTGATATACCCTTGTATATGGCCTGAACCTTCTAAGTCCTTCCCATTTACGTGAAATCAGGGTGGGCACTTGCTATTTCTATTCAATTGTGTGGGGCATTGAAACTTGTGGTCAAGTCCCACTTGACTTCCAGAAAAAAAGCAAGTTGTAGTATAGGAGTCTAAAAGGCTCCCTTCCCATTCCTGCTTGACACCATATTTTCTTGAGTGTTGATTTTACCCACATTTATGTGTCCACACAGTGGGAACAGCACATAGGGGCTGGAGGAAGCAACTCAGAGGGGCTGGGAGGGACTGACCACAGCCCATTCCCCACCCTTGCATCCCATGGGGCAATAAAGCGTGGGGAGAATGTGTGGATTTTTTTTTTTTCTCACTATCCAAACATATTTTAATTGGTAATGATTAATTGATTTTTTCCCAAATTGAGTGCATTTTGCCTGTGATGGGAACTGGTAGGTGATCTCCCTGTCTTTATCTTGCTGAAGGAGTTTTTCCATCCTTTTTCTCCTCCACCCTGTTGAGAGAGCAGCTGGTTGGTCATCTGGAAGCTGTCCAAGGTCAACCTGCCACCTCGGTTTATTGTATGTATATTATTTATACATATTCAGGAGTATTCCTAGTTTCTGTCTCACTATTGTTTTGCCAAAGAGTTCAATTGCAGCATGTCTTTTAGATCCCAAAGTTACTGTCTGAGAGCTAGACCCTGCTTCTTCTCTACAGTCAATGGAGAGGAGAAGGGTCCTCAAGAATGGATTTGGTGATTCATAGCAGCCTGCCTCAGATATACTGGAGTTACCTTCAGAGGAGAGGAAGGGACAGAGGATACATTTCTCTGAACTACATGCAGAGGCTCATTCATTCATTCCTGCATTTAAGCTGCAAAGGAGGTATTTAATCCCAGGTACAGTAAAAAAAAAAAAAAAAAAAAACGCCTCTTAGGCGATAACTGTGTTGGGAAATTCACCATTTCTGGCACAGATATTCTGGCACAGATATTGAGCAACATGAGATTGTTTTAAACTCACTTATCTTTTAAAACAGTGAGGGCTGTATTCTCTTTGTTTAACATGAATGGCCTTTGGCCCTACTCTTTCCTTCACAATACACAGAATAGTCTAGAAGGTTGTCTGGGGCCAAAGCAATGCCAAAGGCCATTCTAACAGTACAGCAATATAGGCAATCAAGCCCCAGGGCATGGGAATGCCCCCTGATACTGGTTGATTTCCTATTACAGGTTTAACTTTAGAGTCAAATTTAATCCCTGAAACAAATTTGAATAAATGTGTTGAGACAAAGAGTTCTTGCAGTAGGCCAAAAATGTGGGAATCCCACAGATGATCCTCAACACACATTGCTCTGCATGCTCACATCTCCTGCTCTGGGGCTGTTCAGATCACGTCTTGCAGTGGGTGAGTTCCCCCTGCTATCAATATCTTCTTGTCAGGAGAAGTAAATGATCCCCACAGTTTTGATGTGCTATGTCATTTCCTTCACAAGCTGCTCCTGACATGCCCCTCACGTCTTCAAACTGCCATTGACATTAAAGCAATGTGTATAACACTGGGCAAACCTTGCTATGCCAAAACCTTCTCTACTACTTTCAAGCACCTTCAAGCTTCACCAAGAAACTAATCAACATCTACCACAAAGGCTTGAAAAATCAACTCTGTCTCTGTAACTGAGAACTTACTTTCATTCAGTGTGGGAAGAAGCATGAAGATGATTTACTGATTTAGGAACTGGGTGGAGTAGACCACAAAGGAATAAAATGAAAACATGTGGTGTGAATTATTTGCAAAGGAGGACAGAAAGAGGGAAAGAAATGCCTATAGATCTCTACAGATAGATCTGGGTATATAAATATATAATGTGAAGTACCAATGAAACAAAGCACAGATGATTAGGCCAAACCAAACATTCACATTAAACATTGCACTTGGCCTCCTTTCAAAACAGGCAGCAGTAACAGCAGGGAGAGATGGCTTGCCAAAATTGCATCAGACACACATTAGGGAAGAAGGAAATGAGTTTACTTGAGCCAGCTGTGACATCAAAGGGGTTGGTCTTGAAATGGATTGTGGGAAAGGGTTCCCCCTTCGGTAAAGTTTGCAAAGTTCAGCCAAACCTTTATAAAGAGACCTAATTCTAAAGAGAACTTGACTCTTTTTTCCCCCCTTTCCTAAAGAAAAACAGCGTTCTCAGTCAGGAGTGAGAATGGGGACTAGTATAAGAGGGGAATAAACTTTAAGGGAAGGTGTAAAGGTTTGTTCTGGAAGAAGAGGATTTTATCCTAGCTGGAATACTTCTCTCTTTTACAAATATGCTTTAGTAATAAGTATTGCTCTCAACTGAGGTGGTTGCAAGAGTTTTTCATTAAGAATGGTCTTATTGAGATGAATGAGGAAGGCAAAACTATGAGAAACCATCCACCGGTTCAATAATTTTCCTGAACTGCAGCCAGCCTAATGGAAACTGTAGATAAAAATTAGAAAACAAATTAAGATGAGACAACTCCTGGCATCACTGAGATCAATGGCAAAAATCCCATTGACATCAGGGAGACAAGAGCATATATCTGTGCACCAACTGTTCACTTAAGCCATTTTCCCATCTACCTGCTTTAAGGCCTGTTGCAAGTTTTCACAGCTGTAATTTCTATGCAAGGATATCGGGATAAGGGACAGATGTTATTCTAACTCTAACACTAATCCTAACCCTAATTCTGATTTAGTGCAACCTCACTGATGACAAAAGATGCTTCAAACAATGCACCAGCCACACAGCTTTTTTTGGGGACCCTTCATACTCAAGCTCACATGGAGAACAGATATTGTTTTGCCATGGGGTTTGTTTAATCTTTAATGCTACATAAACAGCTTAATCCTGTCTCTGATGTATCTCTGTTGACTCTCATTTAATGGAATGTATTCCAATTATACAAAACGTTTTTTTCTTGTTTCCTTTGTTCCTAATCCACAACATGTTAATGGTGACAAAAAACACAAAATAAAACCAGTACTATTCGGAAAACTTCATCTTACTCTATTGAAGGCAAATTTGGTGAAAATCTGTAATAGTTTTCTCTTTATGCTCAAATAGTATTTAGTTTTATTTTTTGCCAAGTATTTTCCTAAGATCATTTTTACTTTGAATTTGCCTAGCTGTGCAGTCTCATGGAGAACTAGTCTCATGGATAAACCTACATGTAGGTGTATCATAACAAGTCCATGCACAGTACTCAGCATAGTAGAAGCCGTGCAGCTGAGCATTAGCACTGGTGAGAAATTTTGTATTGCTTTCCCAGTGACAGATGAGATTTGTAGACACGTGTGCTGTAACTTAGCAGTCTTACATTCCTATTTGAGATATTTTCAAGGATCTTTTCAGAGATCAGCAGAAAAATGAACTGTCCCAAAACTGGCACCTCCAAAAAACTTCCAATGTGGTTTATGTGTAGTGAAGTATTTTAAGGCAAAAGCCCCAGCCTTTCTTTGAGAAGAAGGAATGTGGTATTTCAACTTCTAGTCATCTTTCTCACCTGGTAGTTGAGGTAGAGACTAAAGGATTCCTTGATTTTTGTGATTCAGGACCATCTTCTTTCATTTTGTGGTGCTCTAAAGAATTGACAGGGTATGATTGCATTTTACTGGGAATAGCAGTAAATATATTATTATATAATAATATCTTTGCATTTTCAATAAAAAATATGTATCTTCTTCTTTCTAGTTTTTCCACAGTGATTTCAGTCACACCATCACTTTACAAAAGTCACTTGAATTTTGTCATGACCTAAGATGTTAATCAACTCTAACTACAAATCCGTATCGGTCTTCTTACAGCAGCTAGACCTCAGAGTCCATCTGCTTCCCCCTTTTATCTGAGATCCTTGTACTAGCAAGGATCAAATGCTGTTTGTTAATCTTGCAGTGTAAAGGAGTGTGAGATAAATTTTGCTACCTCACAAAGGACCCAGTTATAGAGCCTAATCACCATTTATAAAGTGCTTTGAGATTTTCAGCTACAAGACTATGCACAAATACTTATTATTACTAATATTGTAAATCTCTCCTGTCAATGCTTTATCAGTCAGATACAAAATTATTTCAGGTGCCAACCCAAGGACAGTAGCCAGCACTGGTAATTGAAAGTATTGAAACTATTATAATAAATATAAAGAGAGAGTATGAAACTATATAAATCAAACATGCTGTGTGTGGAGGTCAGAATAACCAATTTATTTTCACTCAAGGGATATAGCCTTGTGTAATTGGCACTTATGGTTTCTCTGCACTTCACCACTTGTGAATTTTGTGGTCATCCCTCAATCATAAAGATAAACTGGTCTGCCACCATATGTAGTAAGTGAAATTTAAAATAATTGCTAAACATTTTGTTTCCATTATTGTAGTTGGACTTCATGTCTTGCTGTAAAAACTTTAAAAGAAAATAAATGAAGATGTATGCGTGGAAAATGGGAAAATCTTGAGCCTGGACAAAGACTTCCCTATTGCTCATCTGACTGCATTGTTCTAAATAATTGCCTAATTTATCTTGCTCAGTTTTTTCTGTTAGACTGTAGTCAGTCCGTAGTGGGTCTTCCCTGTGAGAAACAAAAGTTCTTGTGCCTTTTGGAGTATCCAATAAACAAACAGCAAAGTACACTTGTACTAAGCTACCCTGATGTCCCATTCTCCAGGGACTTTGGACTCAACATGTATTTCCCAGTTGCTAGGAGTTAATTCCTTCATCCCTGTTTCCTAACAGGTCTCTGTTCCACGACTCCTTTAGGCTGGAGCTTCTGGCAGCAGCATGCTTTTGCAGAGACAGATACCACAGTTGTTTCTTTGAGCATGACCTCACCTTCTTAATAGAATAAGTTGGAGAAATACTCATGAAATTCTATGCCTTTCACATTTTCTCTACTATTTATTATACAGAGAATTTTGCTCTTAGTTCCATATTCTTCTTGGGAAGCAGGACACTAAATTTCCCAAATAGGCTATTAACATGAAAAATTGCATTCTAATGGGAACAGAGGGTGAATCTTACTTTCTAATATTAAGACAACCAGAAAGCTTAATAATTTTTTTCTGAAGAAACAGGGAGACCTTTTAAAGCACTGTAACACTAAAGTTTGAAGTTTATATCTTGAGTCTTTTTCAAATTTTAAATATTGCTTCTTCTCTTTGGTAAAAATTAGGTAAATTTGTCATTGCCTTCAGTTGCATAGTTAAGGTTTTTCACTCTGTTTAGCAAGCCTGGAAGCCTGGTGTATTCCTGAAGCAATTTAAATACAATCATGTATATAAAATATATTGTTTCAGTGAGCTCTTCTAATCGGATTTTTGAATAAGAACTTCAAACTGTTGCTGCAGAAGTTGTGTCCCAGTAAAACTAAAACAGGCTGAATTTTAGCTTCACACATTATTGCATGTGATTTGGAGCTGAGCTGGTGAAATAGCACTTTTCAAATAAGAAATACAGACTTTGAGTAGAAGTTCCTGTTCAAGTAAATGTTAAGTAATCTTTCTCTTTTCTAAACTCAGTGGGCTCATGACTGCTCTCTGTTGTGTATAGATCTCAGTGCCATTAATACCACCATCATCCCATGGTCACACAGTCAATGCCAGCCTGGGAAAATGGACATCGACAGTGGGATTCACAACTAATCACTTAACCCTGCTATTGAAACATTGCTCAGCAAATCCAGAATGGCTGGCAAGACCCTTCTAGAGTATATAAAAACAATGCCAGATAAAAGAGTTAGGGAGCTTAAACTCTGCATAAATTCTCATTATTCTAAATTAATTCCTTCTAATCTGAAAGATATGTTAATTTTATTTTGATAATTAGGTTTTGAGGAAGATGAAATTGTACTACCTAATATTCTGTGAAAACTACTACTTCATTATAAGACTTGACTATACTGGGACTAATGTAACAATACCTTTGTATTTCTGTATCAAATATATACGTTTTTTCTCCTTTCTAATTTCTCTGCAGTGGTTGCAATACAGAAAAAAAAGAAATGTTATTCAGTATGAATTCACCAAAGATTTTTTTAATCCCTCTTCAATCAGATCAATGAAATATGCGCACTGAAGATGTTGTCCTTTAATTTTCTATCAGACGACTGGTTAGGATATTTTTCTCAGATGTAGGAAAACTTCCTTCATTTCCTTCTACATCCTGAAGTGATTTTTAGCTTGTTATAGACAGAAGGAGGATAGCAACTTCAATTTCCATTTTCCCATTTCAAGCGTCAGTGTAATGTGGGGGTAGAAAGAGGAGAACTGACGCTCACTGTTGTTAACCTTGCCCCTTCCACTCAGGGAATAATTAACCCTTAACTAGGGCAGGACATGGAGTCCAGATGCTCTGTTGCCCCACCAAAGATCTTAAGGATCAAATCTGAACTACTGTTGATTCTCAGTGCATATGAGTTAATCTCAGGGGCAAAGACATTGTAGTTTGCCTGTCCTGAGGAACCATGGTGCAGACCTCATCTTCTCTTGGATGTTCTTCTACCCGAACAAGTGGCAAAACAACTGCCTAAAGGCTTGCTCTGAAACAGGCTTTCTGCTGTCTCTGCAATTAAAGCCATTTTCCTATATATCAGATATTTGGCAGTTAAGCAGATGTTTCCAATAAAAGTCTAATAATCTAAGTAGTGGTCATTATAATATGTTTTACTCTTTGCCTCTCATTAATAAATGCTCAAAATCGCAATTCAGTGTCTGAGCCTAGTTGGATTCCAGATATGTTTTCAGGCACAGAAAAGAGATTTTACATTGTAAAGGATACTTCCCTGCCCCTATAGAAATGAAACCCAAGTTCTATAACTTCCTTTGAGTCCTTTTTCCCTGATTCTGTTTAACACAGTCCACAGGAAAAGAAAAATCTTGCAAAATAGTGAGTCAATCATGTTCAGGAAGTAAAAGTAATTTTTTAAAAATGTTTTCATTATTTTTTAAATCTGTAAGTACACAAATGAAACTAGATTGACTGGCCATTTTACCATGTGTTTGTTAGAGCCCAGTCACAGAGGGAACTCTGTCACAGTGAGCCAGTATCTGTGTAGGAGAGAAGTTTGCAGTGCTGCACTAGTGGTCCTTGAATTGTTTCTTTATGGGAAAGCCTGCTAGCATTTCCTGATTAAGCTGGCTCTTAAAAGATACTTAAGGCTAGACAATGAGCTCATTGTCACTGTGCCTGCTTACACCATGATTTCTGAAATTATTTTAAAGTCTCTTGCCCAGGGTTAGTATTAATATTTATTCCACCTCATACATAATGAAAATAACTTGGTAAAGTAATGCTATACATGTGTTGATTAAGATTTGGTTTCTGGAATTACGTCTTTGTTTCTGACTAAAAGGTAGTTCAGCCAAAGAGTATGCACAAGATCTACCCACAAATAGATTTTCTTTTTGTTCATACAATAAACAAATCCTCTCTTTTTCTTTAAAGGAAGTTGAGGAGTGTGGAATCTTTTTTTTTTTTCCTCTTTTCTAGCTTCTCAAGGGCAAAATAATAGAAAAATGTATTCAGATCAGATGTGAAAATCTTATTAGGACCATCTGTGCCAATCAATGTTTACAAAAAATGTAAATAAATTATACAAGGAAGGAGTATTAGAAAAGACAGTTCTTGGTTTTCTCACTCTTCAAGCTATTACGTAAATAAGACCTGATCCTCCAAATCTGGAGTCATATGAGCATTGTCTTTGAAGCTGATGAATTCATTGAATTAACATGACTAAATTGCTACTCACATGACTCAGAACTTGGTTGACTGAAGCTCTGATATAAATATTTTTCTCCCTTGCACATCAGATTGAATAAATCAGCAAAAGAGGGTTTTTTCAACTTTTTGAAGACAAAGAGATCAGTTTAAAACTGTTTGCTGTTCCTGGCCTTGTCTTCAGCTTCAGCCCTAAGTATGGTCCTTCTCCAAAGACTACTGGCAGTTCAGAGAGGCCATCTGCCTAACTAGAATCAGGGAAAAGAACATTTTGACTCTCTCCACTTGACTTCAACCATCCCACGTACTAAATAACATGCAAAAGCCAGGACAATGAAATCAAATCCACCCTAAGAGGAAATCCTTTTGTTCCAAAGTTTTCATCTAGCCCTTACCTGGGTAGCCATTTTGCAAGGGTGATTAATCTCTCCCAGCTGAAATTTACCTGTAGCTAAACACAAAAAGGATGTGTTTTTTTCTCT
The DNA here is from genome assembly GCA_013398275.1 of Promerops cafer. Lineage (NCBI taxonomy): Eukaryota > Metazoa > Chordata > Aves > Passeriformes > Nectariniidae > Promerops > Promerops cafer. The sequence goes on from VZSE01014922.1 coordinate 7,706,667, forward strand.
CTCCACCAAATGTGGGATCATTATTCTGCACTGACCTTCACTAGCCAAGAACAATTTGATGACAAAATATACATCCTGGGAAAAAGTGTTCCTACCCTAAATTGCTCTTTGGACAATTTTACTAGCCTTGACTCAGGCAGAGAAAATGTTATCAAATAACCTGTAAGAACTCACAAAATAGCATGATCTAACCTGACAATTCAGAAAACTTGGCTTATGTAAACTGAGAAAACACAGAGATGTATCTGCTGTGATTTCACAAATGCAACACATAGGATTGGAGTAATGCAGTGGTCAAATCTATCGATTGCCTTCTCCCTGGATTGTTTCTGGGATGGATGGCCACAGGACCTTGATAATCATCTATATAGACCAGCTGGTGATGAAAGGCACAAAAATGGTGCTTTCAACATTTTCCTGGGAACAAAGGTTCACTAAAGAAAGATAGATCCATCAGAGGAAAAACATTAATTGTCTGTAAATGCCAAAAATCAACCAGTAATACCCTTAAATTGCATTCCATGGTAGATTCTCCTAGCATTTTGAAGCTTTTTTACATGTCTAGCAATTTTTTAGACATTAAAAGCCATGATCTATGTTAAAATTGGGTGAAATTCTTATAGCAAATGGACTTTTTTTTTTTTTAATTTGCTCTCCTTCAGATTACACTACTTGACATCTGTTGATTTTTTATTTTCAGAATATTCAGCCGTATGATCCTGGATTAATGATTCATTTTGCACACTCAAGAAAGGAGATGCCATACTGGAACAGACCAATCATTGTAGGTCTCCTTCCTTTCAGTAACAGTCTATACCTGGTGCTTCAGGGGCATTTGAAATGTTAGCACTATAAACAATGCTGGTAAGGTAATACCCTGTTAATAATTCAATTTACCTTCATTCAAAACAATGTAGAATAATCCCTACATGATTCAAATTTTTTCTACTCTTCAGCTGTGAAGTTACAGAATGTCAAGAAAAGTTCATACTTATTTTCATTCAAGCACTGTCCTTTTCCATTATTCTCATTGACTTCTTAGGTCTGTTCACAAGGGTATGTTCAGGTAACTGAAATGGGCAGGTCTCATCTGTCTTTCAACATCCATTTTCACAGAGGAGTGTTAGACATAATCTGCTGGTGATGGAGATGCCAGTGCTGACTTTTAGTACCATTCAGAGATGTACAATGTACAATTAGTATACAATACAATGTCTATTAATATATGCATACATTTAGCATTTAAATAAAGGCTCTGAATTAATTATTGAGGTTTATTCTGACAGAAACTTCTTCCTTCTCTGTGTACAGACAAAGAAGACAAAGAAAGTTTTGCTGATATTATCCAAAGATAAGAATCTAGTATACTGAAATAAATTACCCAGGAGTAGCATTTGCTCTGATCAGACTGAATCTCTCATAATGCTAGTTTTGTGGAAAAGTCCAAGTTTATACTACACCAAAGAGAAGGTTATTTGGGTGGGATTGGAGATAAAGATATTGGACATCTTCTATATGCTGGGGCAGATTGTTGCCAGCTGTGCCATCATTTCACAGGGTTCTTATGCAGGTTTGGATGGTTTACCTTGCATTTGATTTTCCAGCTGGTATTTAATATTTCCCTTTTCCAAATCAAGCTGTCAAATATTCCCAAACTACACTTCCAAAGTTAGTTGTGACTTTTAGAAATCTAGCCAGCAGCCCTCAGATCTTGTTTTTTTGGCTGTGGATATTACTGGTGTCTATTTCTGAAAGAAAAACCTGAATCTGAAACTCCTTGTCTCTTGGGTTTTGCTGTATATCATGACCAGCTCTTACTTTTGAGCACCACTACATCACCACTATCAAGATTTTTTTTCTGATTCTTACATCATCACTGCAGTTTCCACCTCCACTTGTGTAGTACAGAAGCAAACAATTAAACAGTGCTTAACTCAGAAGAGCACTTAGCCTTGAGTTCATGGTACTTAGCAATCACTGTTCATGCACAGTTTAGGTACTTATTCTATGTGTACCTTTTGCAGTGAAGCATTTAGCCCATGTTGTGTTCATAAATAAGCTACGGTCATTAGAATCTTGGAAGTCACAACTTTAAAATCAATTTTATTTACTTGCAAGTAATGATCAATTCTTATTTATGAAGCTCAGTTAAGGATTGTTGAGCCTTCTCAGAATATAAAAGGAATTATAATCAGCTACAGTCCCACTCTGGACCTTCCAGCCAAGAAAGTTTCAAGTGATGTGATTTGCCTGCACGATTTGTCAAACACATGTCTCCAAGACAAATCATGTCTCCATGTTTCCAAGAAACAAATAATCTTGACACAGTGGAAACTTAAGGGATACTCCATATACAAAAAGGAGAAATCCTGCCTTGCCAGCTTCATCCCAGCTGTAAACCTTTTCAGTAGGCTGGCTCTGTGGTATGTGGAGAGCACAGGGCCTGCTCTGTACATAGGGCCAAGACTCACTGTTCTTAATCCTCCTGCTGCCAGTGTGGAGGGAGTCAGTCTCATTCCCTCCCTGGACTGCAGCCAGGGGCTTGCACCCTGGGGAGCTGAGAGGTGTTTTGGCCACATGTTCTCACTTTTTTCTTTAAACAATTAAAAAAAAAAGAAAAAGTCATTTGTGCTTAGAAGCTCTAAACCTTCCAGGAACCTAAGAAAAAAAAAGTCCTTTTTAACAAGTCTAGTACTTTGTCAAGTGAACAAGCACGAGGAAGAAAAAGCTCTTCATCCCACACAGAGGCAGATTTCACTTCTTCAGGGAGAACTTGAGGGAGCAGATGACTCCAGGACCTTTGATCTGGACACCTACAGGCATGAACAGAATAAGAACTGCTCTTGGCTCCCAGGTCTGAAGGAAAAAATCATCATCAGCTCCACAATCAGGTCTACCCTAGGTCCCCTGGAAAAAGTCTGATATAAATCAAGTGTGTTACCCTGGCAGGGAGCCCAAAACTTCTGGGAAGTACACTCAGCTGTTGTGCCAGAGAACTCAGCAACACTTGAAGAACAGAGGGTGAGCAGGCTCTAAGTAGGATATTGAACTACCCATGGTTGTTTGCTCAGGAATCCTTTGGAAACCTCAGACAGTGAGAAGATGCTCACAGTGTATTTTCTGTTCAGGGGCAGAGCACTGCCACAGATCTCCTTCAGGTGTGAGCTAATGATTACTTTATCATCTGGCCCTTTGTTTTAGCTTTCTTGCCCCACTTTACCCTTTCCACCATGCCTCTTCTTGCTATTATACAGATACTAGGTAATTCTCCTAAAGACAGAAGTAAACTTCCTACTCATGTACTGCATCATCCCAAACGGAGCCAGCATCCCCACAGCAGGACTTTAAACTCTTCTGACATGTTTCTTGTGTGGGTTTTGCATTATTATGTTATCTCTTATACACTCCTTTTATTTTTTATTTTCTGCTATGGAGTGGCTGTATTTTCTATTAATCAAATTTCAGAGGAAAGACTTAACAAGAAAAAATTACCATAATCTTATAGTCAGGTGGATCTTTTCCTCACAGTAATATCCTCTTCCCAAACAACAGAAAATCTGCAAAGGAAGGGGCACTAGTCAGGTCATTTCAGCCAGAGCTGTAGTAATCTATTGAACTATTTCTCCCATTGTCTTTGGATGGATTTTTGTAACACAGAAGGGCAAAGCTCTGCTCCATGGATTTTCAAGGAAAGCATTCTGTCAAACAGGACTGGCAAAGCTGAGCAGCACAATCCCCCTTTCCCCACCACGTGTCAGGACATAGAGACACCAGTGTGAGAATAGGTATGAGAGTGTCTGAAACAGCAGTATCTAGACAATGTGTGAAATTTGGGATGACACCTCACAGACTCAGTCCCCTCGGCCATGACAGGTTCTTGTAGGGGCAACGGGAAGAGCTGGTCTCTTCTTGACAGGTCTGAACCTCAGCCCTGCAGCAGCAAAATGGAGCTTTGCCTTCACTGGAAATCTTCATGCCAGATTCAGGGAGAAGTTCACACTGGGGAGGCAGGGTGTGGATTCACAAAGCACCTGCTGCCCTTTGGTGTGGGTGAGCACCAGCACCCTGGCTTTGCAGGACACTGTAAAATATTCATGACTCGACACTATCTTCTGCAGAGGGAAGGGCTTCTCAAACGCATATTCCAAGAAACAAAGGAAGGTTCTTGATTTAAATAATTTTCTGTGGGAACCTCACTCTTTCCCCCAAATACAGAGGAATCCTAGAGGCAAAGATACAGTAAAGTATTTTAGGGAAGTACTTAACAGAATAGCATCATCCTCTTGTAATGGTCAGGGTTACTTGCAATATGTTCCTGACCAGATTCTAACCATTATCTTTTACATTTTTTTGATGACTTGGTAAGATTTGAGTAGTCATTACAAATATCTTTAAGCCAGCAATAGCCAGAATGTCTGGTTGATTGTACCAGTAGCAATTTCAGTGTGTGACCTTTACCTGCTGCTCCCAAAGATATGGTGAGTTTGTATCCATTTCAAAGATCAGATAATTATTAGATGGTTTTCTAGTAGTAGCTCTGCAATAAAGCCTTTGGTTTTACAGTCTCAGGGCATGACTGAGGAGATTAGAAAGTAGTAATTCACACTCTTGATACCTGAGATTGATCTTGAAAGGAGCAGCTGTTCTCTCCCTCCCACAGCCCCCAATTAGACACTTTGCATATATATCACACTATTATTTACCCTCAGCAGTGCTATCTTAATGTGTACTCTAAAGAAATCATCAGTGTTTCAGCTAGAACTATAGTGAGAAATTAAATACACACAAACAAGGCATTTATTGAGTCCATCTTTCATGACATCAAAACCCACAATGCACAATTCATAAAATCTCAGTACTAGAAAAGAGTGATGAAATTTGCTAATCCATCACTTTGACTATGTGAGATTATTTCTGGCAGTGTGTAGTGCTCTGATACTGTCTAGACTTACAGAATTAAATGATCAGCTGTGCAGAACTGAGACCATTTTTTGAGTGTGTTTGTCTGTATGTGTCAAAAGCAGGATGATTTCTGGTATTTATCCCATGTGTTTTCTCAGTGCAGGCAATTTCTTTGAATGACAAGAACATGATAAGGTGACAGTTTTGGATAAGCAAAAAGATTTAGATGTTCAGGTTTCTTATTTTATGTTTCACTGCAAATACTTTGAACGTGCATGTTTCTTGACTTGTGTCCTGGAGTCAAGGAGTCAGAATGTGAGTTTACTGCATCCATCTGCCATGAGAGAACAGCATCTGTTTACATTTAAAGACCTGTACTACCAACTGTTAGGGGAGATTCATCACTAGCATCTACAGCCTTACAGTAGGATAATGAGGCTCATTGATTTTGAGAAGTTAAGTTGCCATGAAATGGCTTAAACTCTTTTTGAACAGAGAGGTAAGTCCCAATTCATCCTTGTTCAAGTTATTAGCATGTTAAAAGCATTTATTAGATATTAATTTTAATAAACTCTTTTCCACTTCTGAGTCTCTCAATTTCTTTTTTTTTTTATGTACAAATTTGTACTTGTCTATCATAGTGGTAGAGTATTAAGAGAAAAGAGTAAAATTCAGTTTTTCCATGACAATAAAAATGATTCATAGTTCTACTAGGATGAAAAGCATCTTTCAAATGTTATTCAACTACTAAATACTGTTCCAGCTTCAGACTGGTGTCACAGTTGAGCATGATTTGCTAATTACATGTGACAAATCTATTTTTTTAACTTTTTTTTTTCCCCAAAATTCCCGGGTTTAATATTCTTGGACACAGGACAAGACACAGTTCAGAGCTGACACTGAAGATGGAAATTCTTGCATCCCTTGCATGCCATGCCAAATGCCTGAGACTGACCAAAGAGGCAAACTGAGATATCCCAGTCTACTAACTGTGGTTTTAATGGCAATCCTGAGGAACAAAAGCCAGTGAAAGAAAACAACACACTAGTGTCAGTGTGTTTCCAAGAAGGGCTATGGGGTGTTTTCATAACTGAAAGCAAGGACAAGGCAGTGAAAGCATATATTTTCTTTTATCATGCTAGATTTCTGCTTTTCTTCTGAACAGTTTTGCAGTCTAATCTCCATATACTTTAGCTTTTTACTTGGCTGAAAAACACCAATCAGCTTGTCCACTGTTAAAATGCATGTGTGAATTAAATATATGAAACTAAAATTGATGTATTAACATATGTAAAAATTCCAGTGCCAAATCTGAGTGGGCTTTGTGATCTCTGATTCAAAGCCCAAGTGCTGCAGGACTGGTGAGAAAGAGCTTTTCTGTCACTGCAGAAGAACATCCTGGAAGATGTTCTGCTCATTCACTAAAAGCTTAGAGAGCAAAAGTATGAGATGGAGCCATCCCAGAAGTTGCTTCCTTGCTGAACTCACAGGTAGGACACAAAAGGGGGCCAAGGAGAAGTAGAAAATATCTGACAGCCTCTGCTTGACTGAGAATGGGGGTCGCCTACTTAGATTAACAAATACTCAAGATCCAGCCACCTGTTCTACTGCCCAGGAATGAAGGACCCCAGGCACAGCCTCAAGTTAACTTTTCTAGACCCAAGCAGGTGATGAGTTTTGGTAGTCTCCACAGGAACTTACATTTTGCTCTACTAGTCAGTGTGTGAAAGGAAGGAGAAGAGGAAATACCTCAAAAATACTCACAAACATTAGCTTTTTGGTGCATCACCCGCCAGTGTTTGCATCCTGCTCAGAAGCCACCGTGAAAGGTCAGACCCTGATAGAGACCATGATGCTGGGAGCAAAAATGCTTCCTCAGTGGGTCTGGCTTGTAGTTATTGGCATACTAATGAGAAATAAACTGCCTTTCAGGATCCAAAACCCAGAGATGCAGTTGTCTCTCCTAAACTCTAGGAAGCCAGGCATGGACATCAGTGCCTTACACTCATTTAAATTTCATTACACCACCAGTGTAGGAGGGCTGCCACCCTCAGAACCACACAACCTTAGGTATTGCTGCACATCCTGGTAGTCAGCATGGCCAAGGACAAGTTCAGAGGCATGCCCTGAAGTTAACAAACACATCTCTGGATAGCAAATCTTTATTACTTTTTAAGTGAGCTGGTATACTGTAATGTAAAATGGCATTATCGCTAATGAAATAAGATAATTACACTAATGGCATGACCAGTGATGGTAAGTTCACATTGTACAAGTTGTAATGAGGCTTCTGGATCAATAAGTAGCTCTTTGGCTGGTCACATCTGGTGCACAGGGTACAACATTTGTGAGAAAAGCCTCTAGGGAATGCAGATGGTTAACTCTAAAGATGCTGGAACAATTCTTAAGAGTCCTGGTTTTACTGTAACCTGCTCTAATCTGTCTTACTGCATATTTCACTAAATGAAGTGATAGAGTTCTGTGTTAGAAAACCCAGTGAGCAAAATGGTGTCATTTTTCTCATTTCTTGTAAATTATGAATGGAACAGGCATTGTTGTTATTCTTTGGAAGACTTAAATGCTATTCATCCATTTAGGATGAAATATTCACTAATTTTATTAGTAAAGTCTTGATAGAACCTTTACCAAATGGTGAAATATTTTTCAGTGCTTATCTATTTTCTTTCTGAAAAAAAAAGAAAGAATCCTGTGCAAAACTATTTGGAAAAAAAATATACATTTTTCTGAAACATCCAGTTCAGTTAGCAAAACATTTCTCTGTGCCCCTCTCACTGTCACTGCTACTGGGAAAGAACATAAGGACAAAGATACTGAAATCTTTTTCCTGTCTTTTTCCCTTGGTGGTAATATTTTTATTTTGTTTTCCCAGCGGAAAAATTCTGTACAGTCCATAAAATTATGCTCTCCTTCTTCAGCAGCCAGACAAGAAAGAAATAAGTATCAAGAGCAACGGGTTGGAAAGTAGCTTTGCAGCTGTGCCCTGTCCTCCAGCAGAACACCACAGTGTCCACACCATGCCCAGCTCTACATTGCACCCAGCAGCAGCACAGAGGGGATGTGCAGCCCACAGACTTGTCCTCCTGGGAATTTCCCTGGCTGTGCTTGGTGAGGGGGTGAATGCCTAAGGAATCAGAATTAGAGGGAGAAAATGGATGTGGCTGAAAGCAAAACCATCTGAGCACAGGAACTGTCCGTGCAGATCAAGATGACCCCACTTCAATCAGCCAAAGAAGTCTCCAGGCTGCCTTAGCTGCAGTCCTGGATGGTCTTGGGATATTGCTATTGATGGAAGCAACATGAATTCCCTTGGCAAGTTACTCATGGGACTTGAGGGCATTCACAGGACTTAGTAAGACTCCACTGCTATTGCCAAGCAACAAGAACAGCAAAAATAAGTATGGTATGGCTTAAAGTATCCCAGTAAGGATTGTTGTTTCACTGAAGTTCTTCACAATGCACTTTCCACAATGCAGAAAAATTTACAGCCTCCTGCCTGAGGAAGGTATTAATAAAAACGGTGCTCCAGGCATTGTGTTGGGGCTTTGTGGAATGACTAAAAGGCAGGAGAAAATTATAAATGACAACTTTATTTAATAATAAACAACACTAATATATGTTCAAGTAGTGTTTTGGTTGATTTTCAAGCCTTTATTTGCCATTATTGAACTGGGTTGGAAGATGATTGCTTAATTGCTGTCCCACTGGGCCCATCTCGGAAATGAGATGTGTATCTCAAAAGCCTATCCCTCAGAGTTATGTTTTAAATAAGTTCCATGTCAGCTAGGAGATTTAGATGTAAAACTGATGCTTAAAAAGAGCTTACAAAATGAAACTGGTGATAAATGGGGATGTCCAGTTTTCTGAAGAAATTCCATCATTATGAGATGTGTTTTTATGCAGTTTCAAAATATTTTAGTGACATACAATCAGATGTTTTAATTGCAAAATATTTTAAATCTAGAATTTTATTCAAGTTTATATGTTATTGGTATTCCTTTATTATAATGTAATTACAGGAAATTTCTATTTAATGAGAGTTGTTCAAACTGGAAAAAAATTTGTTCCCATGTCCCTTTTGTTTAATTTCTGTGAGTGGAGTTTCCTACAATTTAATAAAAAAGAGGTAGTTTGGTCTAGGAAAAGTATTGAAACATAAGTGGCAATTCTCTAGTGATTCTGATATAAAATTTAAAAAATATAATCTGTCATTACAATAAGAAGCTGTAATTAAGGGGCACAAAATGACAAATGTTACAAGCTGAAATTAGGAATGCGAAAAAAATTATTTGGAAAGAATTTCAGTTTCAAGAAAAACTGTTTTTTAATGCAGAAGGCTTCAGTCCCACTGCTATTAGGAGACACAAACTAACAAACCATGGCAATGCCTGAAGCACAGCATAGCTCACACACCTGAATAGGTCCTGCCCTCTTTGGATTAGGGACACCATGCAAAGTTATGAGACAGGAACTTTTCTTCAGAAGTCTGTGGCTTAAAGGCTCCCTAAAACAGAGACCACAGCTTTGCACTTCATAGCTGTTTGGGTCCCTTTTCTTCTATGAAATTCTAGTTGAATTTTTAAGCAATTCACGAGTTTACCACCCAGAATCCAGTTTGTCATCCAGGTTTCTCAGCCAGATTTTTCATCAAGAATATCCTTACAAAGGCATTCAGCAACTGGCCCATATTTGCTGTATAAAATAATAGAAATTATTCTATCTCAAATGAAAACTCAAAATTTCATTTTTTAGGTCCCCAGTCTTCTTGAATGCTCCTGTTAAAACTCATTGCATAGACGAAATTATGTCAATAGCAATTCAACTATATACAATCCAAATCTATGCTTTTGAGGTGGTTGAATATTTTTTTCCTCTCAGAACTGAGTTTGAGGAACTTTAAACACACCTGTCATTTCAATTAGAACCCATTTCTACAGTGGAAGCTAATTCAGAAAATAGAAATATAGAGGCTCTGTAATTCTAGGTAATTTCTAATTCGAGAAAAAATCTGCTCACATCTTAAGAGGGGAAAACAGAGTAAGCCTCGATTGAAGGGAACTAAGCCAATCACATTCTGCAGTTATTGAGGACAGTTAAAACATCATTTATAAAATAATGATCATTTAAATTATCTTATTGAATCCATTTGCCAATCCCTAATAATTTTTTTATTGCTGATCAGAGGAAATAGTTTTGCTATTGGCATCAGCCTGTCTATGCAATAGATTTTAGCAAGAAGCGGTTAGAAATCTATATCAATCAACCAGCCTTGCTTTGTTTTGTTTCTAATTTATTTCCTTATAAAAAGAAAGGAAAAGGAAACTTTTCAGGTCACACTCTGCAAAATAATTGTTCAAATCCTGATGTCAAATAATTTTTAAGGTGTCTAGTCTGGTTTTTTTTTGTTGAGTATTGCCAAGTAAACAGATTAATGTTTGTGACAATTCAGATCATGAAGCTAAAAAATATATCTTTTTGTGAAATACACATAAATTAACCCAATCTGACTGGCTGCTAAATCAGTTGTTTCTATTCCCATGGAACAAAAGGAGTCACCCCAAGCAGCCTTTCTCTTAGCAATTCCTGCAATGTAGACAGATTTTTGCAATGTAGAAGGTCTAACTTCCTTATATTTTAAATTTCCTGTGTTTCCAGGCACTCACTGCCAAGATTATTTTTTTCTTTCCTAGAAAATTCAACTCCCTTTCCTGTTGAGAGAGGATGGTGGGAAGAGAGTCTTTATTTCTTCTAGTTTTAATAAAAATTTCTTCTACGAACATATTTACCATCAACAGCAGATAAATTCTACCCCTCCCATGAGTTTTTCTGCTTTTTGCCATCAACTCTTACTCCCTCCCACCACTGGCCTGGCCATTCATCCCCCCAAAGTATCCATAGAGATCTTGCTCTCAAATCCTCTCCCAGCTGTGCAGGAACTGCTTTAATTTCACTGACAAAGGCTACAGCTGCTAACTAAATTAGGGCTACTTGATAGTGTAGAAGACTCAAATGCCCACTCTAAAAATGCAGATTCCCACTTCCATAGCCTTAATTAAAACACCAGTATTATAGTTCATATCCTCTGCCTGTGTACATGTGTGAACAGTACAGCTGCATGACAGCCAAGAAGCATTTATGTTTCAGAGGAGCTTGAATTCCAGAAAATAGTTATCACGTGTAATTAACTCAGTGAGAGAGACACAATTGTCATGTTTGGTTACAAACAACAGCAGAAACAAAAGCATGAACTGAAGAAATCCTGGCTAGCTACACATATATTAGTCTGTGGTCTCCATAGACTGAAGTCATGTATTTTCCCATAGAGAAGGTTACCTAATTTTGTCTAAACGGGGAAAACAGTGCTATAAATATTCTGTATATTAATTATGTATATAGGTCTCTTCCATCATTTTTTTTCACGTCCCCTTCTGAAAAGCAACCATGGTCAGCTGACCCACAGCAAGAAAAACCCTTATACAACATTTGTAAACAGGTGAGAAATGTGATTCACAGCTCCAGGAAACAAGAGAGAAAATGCAGAAGGAAACAAAGACCAAATGAAAGATGTCAAAGTTACTTTGAGCAATAGAGTTGAAAAATTACAAAGAATTCCAGCCCTCAAGAAGAAACTGCAGACTCAGACCTGTCAGCGTGATGGAGACCTTGGATGCTTTGGCTTTCAAAGTCACCTAAGAGAGTTAAAAGTATGGCAACATGAGATTATTCTGACTTTTGGCAAGGGTTACAGAGCTGCACTTTGAAAAGCAGCAGGAACTTGTGAGAGTATATTACTTTACCATTCAGTCTCAACAGGCAGTTTGCAAGATCTTGCAAACTTTCCCGTGAGCGATCATCACGTTCTAGTGAATGGTGCTTAGTGGAATAGCTGGAGGTTAATTTTTAAATCCCTCTGTGTCATGGTGAATTGCACTGCTTGTAACTGGCAATAAGATAATATACAGAGCAGAGCCAGGACTGGCACATGTGGAATTAGTGAGACTTAGAGTGACTTTATGCTATTACATCATTCTAGTTTTCTACAGTATTGGTGGTGTCAGTTGTTCATTTTCAGTTTGTTCAGATCTTTTTGGGCTTCAGATGACCCTGTGTGGTAACATTAATTAAGCACAGTACAGGAATTTTATTTTTTTTTAATGAGCTATGAAGCCACACACATATAATACATTTTGTGCTATAATAATGGCAAAGAACAAAGAGATAGGTTTTTTCCCTTCTTTCCTGCCAAAGATGAGCAAGAAAGTGCAGGGGAAATGGTGAATAGCTCTCAGGTCTGTTCTTCTTCCTTTTAACTGTATATGAAACCTTTCTTATGCTTTAGATATGCAGAAATAATAAGTAGCTCCTATGAGAGGCAATATTTCTGCAAGTCTAGAGAAACAATCAGTAGCTGCTGGGTAATTTATGTGCCTTTGCTTCAAAATGGCCCCAGTGTTTTTTGTTCTAGTGTCTGAGAAACACTGTTATAATTAGAAGTTTTGAAGCATGCAACCTGGTCTTCTGGTGGTGTTTGCAGGATTCCACCTCAGATGTTGATCTTCTCCCCAAACTTGTCATCCCAGATTTATTCTCGTTGCTGTTTTTATGTTTCGACCATGTATCATTATTTGGATCGATTTTACAGGCCATAAAAACTGTAAAAAGCTTTTGCATGTGCAAATTCCTTTGAATCATGGAAGCTGATCTCACAGACTGGTGCACACTGTGCCATTCCTTCAGTCCCAAACGTGTTCAGCATTGCCCTGTAGTCATGGATAGCTGCATTGCCTCAGCTGCCACTGGAGAGGCATTTTGAATTAATTAATGCCAGCAAAATGATAGAACTTTCTCCTTTTCCTCCAAAGTAATGGTGCAGAACACAGCGTGCAACATATTTGATGTTAAGACCAAAATTAAATTAATCACATGTTCTGACTTAAAACAGGCAGTTCACACCCCACCCATAAAGCTAGCTTTGCTTCACAAACACCATTGAGATTTTTAAATATACACTAACAAAATAAAGTAAAAGAACACTCTGTTCAAGCTGTTTATCTGGGCTTTGTGCATAAAAAGGAAAGACACAGTTTTTATACTTTGATCTAACAGCTTTAATGTGAAAAAATGGCGAGGAACGACCTAATTTGTTGGTTTGAAAAAGTAATGCCTCTCATTAATCAGAGCACTGGAGAGAGAAAACATAAAGTGTCTTGAGTTGGCTTTTATCACACAGGCCTGATGATAAAATATCCACTTCTACTGGAAACCCCTCCATCGCATTTTCATTGAATACACAGTAATTCAATCATGACTAGGAATAATTTATTTGTAACAAGAAAGGTTTCTGTTTCTCCATAATGAGTTGATTATATCTTGTCAGAGAAACCTTAAAGCCATCAAATGTCAAATGAATTATATCAAACATATTATTTTCATAGCAGCTGGATATGAGTAACTGATGAAACAGAGCTCTTTACTTTCATTTTGTACTGTGAATGATAAAATGTAGCTCATAAAATGGAGCCTGTGACACAAATTCATGCAGGTCCCTAATTTCCTACCTTTAAAAGGTCTGTTTCATAAATTTGATCTACTCATTTACTCAAAATATTAAGTCATAATTATCTGGGGGAATTGTACATCAGAATGTTCTTCTAGAATATATATATATATATATACATACATATATACATATACTTCTTTTTTTACTTTTAAATGAAAGTAATCCCTGTTCACTATGCATGCCTTGATAATGCACTTATCCAAAAATCAAATTTGAGATGACATTTGATCCCTTCTCTCTCTAAAAGCACTTCCAGGAAACAGGAGTGTGGCAGGGGGACTGCTGCTA